>WNLI01113637.1:0-10443 GCA_025802215.1 Wirenia argentea
GTTCTTGAAAAGGGAATTTGCTCAGAAATATGAGTTGGAACTGATATTTAAAGGCCACCGTTCGCATTTGTTTCGCATATTAAGCATTCTTCTTAGTAGGTACTCTGAGATTGCCAAGCATGCGAGTGTGTCAGTAGGGAGTCTCGTTAGATGTCCAAGGCAGTTTAGCCTTCCTCTTTTGATGGTTTTTAGACCACAAAATGAAAAATAACAATAATAATAATTATGTACAATAAACAATGTAAAACCCTCCAAATCCAATACAAATTGTACAATTTCAGTGCCACAAACATGAATGAACACAGTTCTCGGTCACACGCCATTTTTGTGGTCACTGTAGAGTGCAGTGAGGTGAGAGATATTACATGTTATTACTTTATGTGTAGCTAAAAGTAGTTCTTACATGTTAAATTCTTAGAGGAATAGTAGAACTGGGCAGGGTTTGCACTAGCTTTCAAAAAATGGCAACCAGTTTTAATAACTGGGCCAAAATTATGCTATTTTTGCGTGATATTTGTTCAAATTTTGTTGATTACGTAAACCAATTTATTAGCCACTTTTTAATTTTTTTGAGCCACTTGTATTTTTTTTAGCATTTTGCTAAAACGGCTCATGGACATGTTAGTGTTCCTCTCCCTGCTGTAGTCAAGATTTTGTTAAAAATTGAAAATTAATTTATGAGTAACCAGCGTGCAAAGCGTTAACCCTGGAATCGGGGTAGCTCAACTGAACAATGATTCAGTATAATATTCTACTAAGATATATTACAGTACAGAAATTAGGAATAAAGGAATAAACTTTAACTGTACTTAGCTAGGGTTACTGGAATCCTAGAATGTTGCATTCTAAAAGTGATCTGAACTGAAGATAGAGTACGGTATTTCGCAAACCAAGCAATTTCTATTTTATCTGAGTGGCGTGTTTTGTGAGCGACAATGCCCCTTCCAAAGTAAGTTTTTGCGATGCATATGCTATAGAATAGCCAAGTCATACGTCATATCCATGGCAACTGGCTCTAAGCAAACCAAGCCACACCAATAATATATGTACTGTAGCTTATATAGCTTACCACGGCTTGTCACATTTGAAAATTTAATTTTCCCACGCATTGGACATTGACCAATAATCCACGCCGACTATACAAAACAAATTCTGATTGACAAGTTGTGTACGACCATGTAGTTACCATGTAGATGAACCAGTTGCCATGGAGATGTCATCAAAACTTTACCACTCAATGCACGACTTCAGGGTTTCTGATAAGATATGAAAATAGTCTATGAATGATACCCAGCGTTTTTCATTGGACAGACACCGGTACATTATAAAAGTGGGCGGGAAACCGAAACGTGAAATGAAAATTCACCAATCGTCGCTTGGTATTGACAAGTGACTCGTAGAATAACCATCAAGTGACCCGGAGAATGACCATTAAACCACTGCGAAATCATATTGTTTTTTCCGGGTTTTGATGAATTTTTTGCATAACTTTGGTCCTGGGACCAATTTTGCTAACTCTGAAATCGTGCATGGACCGGATATTTTGACAAAATTATCCCAAATGTAATACTTTGCTGCAGCTGGGTGCGGATGGAGAGAACCACATACGAGTGGGGCGACTGAATCTTGTAGATCTCGCGGGGAGTGAGCGCCAAAGTAAAACTGGCTCTGAGGTAAGTTCTTGCACTCTTTATGTAATCTTTTCATGTCGTAAGTTTTAAGGTCAGGTCATATAAATAACAATACATTATGTAAACATCTAATGTCCATTGTTTTAAAATTCTTCTGTTCAATGCAGATTTTGTAATGTTTCAAGATTTTAGTTATGTACAATTTAAATGAATTTATACTGTACTACTGGATAATTACTGTATATGTAGCTTAGTGGTAGAGTGTTTATGACACGGTCAAAATCAGTTGCGTTGAAAAATGGTAATTGTTAAAAATTTTCTGCATTATCTTCTGATAGATTCTTGGTAGTTTATTATTTTGCATTTGGAATTCCGGCGCTTTAAGAACTAGAAATAGCGCCCATGATCTAGATGTGACTCGATTGTGCTACCAACAATATGACTATGAAGTCGATGTAGGCGTTGCTATCTGTTGTGAGTGAAAATGAAGTAGCGAAAGTTGAAATATTGAGTGTCCAGTGCATGCTGTGACTACGCTCTCCTACATACTTGCCTTCCACTCTCAGGGTCCCGGGTTCAATCTTGGGACAAAACTTGATTTTTACATGTTTTCTGTGTTTTTTTCGGGAATTCCCTGGGGTTAACTTACCCCTACCTGCTTCCCCTAGTTTATTGGCTAAAATGTGGAGACTGAGCACAGACCTCCCCGCACATGCTTCAACTAAGATTCACCGCACATGTGAGGCTTAGCTTTTTTCGTATAATTTATTATGGACTATTTAGTGCAGCCCTTGAAAAGGCTGCCACGGTCGTATGTGCCCCCCTCCCCTAATAATTATAGTCCATCTTTAAAAAATAAATATAATAGTAAAAAGATAATTTGTGACTTACAGGGAAACAGATTAAAAGAAGCGACAAAGATCAACCTATCTCTCTCAGCACTTGGCAATGTGATATCTGCCCTAGTCGATGGCAAGAGCACACATATACCCTACAGGGACTCTAAACTCACTCGTTTGTTACAAGGTATGAGTGTAAAACTTGAAATACAAATTACATACACTCCGGTTCAATCAAGTAGTCTTATTATTACCATATATCAGGGAAGGACTAGTGGCATGCATGCCAATCCATCTATCGTGCTACTTGGCAATGTGATCTCTGCCCTAGTCGATGGCAAGAGCACACATATACCGTACAGGGACTCTAAACTCACTCGTTTGTTACAAGGTATGGGTGTACATGGAATTACAAAATACAATCACAGTTGTTCGATCTACTATGGGACTGTCTCATTATTACAATAAAGCATTGGTGGCCTCAGCACTTGGCAATATGATATCTGCACTGGTTGATGGCAAGAGCACTCATATACCCTACAGAGACTGTAAGCTCACTCGTTTATTACAACGTAGGTGTGTAATAACATTGCTATACTTTTCAAACTAAACCGGTATGTTCCGAGACATACTGGATGTCCCAGTTTGAGCTACACCTAATCCACTTTATCCCGGTATGTTCCGAAAGATACTGGTGACTTTTCACACACATCCAGGAGCAGGTAGAAAGTAAACCACTTCCCCTCGCTTACCTTTATTTCGCTGGTCACTTAATAATGCATACTGTAGCCTACATATGTTTCACAGACTCTCTTGGTGGCAATACAATGACTGTGATTGTGCCCAACATTGGACCTGCTTCCTATAATTATCTCTTCAATAGGCCTACCAAGTTATCTGAGGTAAACTATGTAGTGGTCAGTGCCGCGGCTTTTCAAATGAGAGGTCGCTTGTTCGACAGATTCTGAAAGTGTGGTATATAAATGTACACGTTTACCTATTACTGCCATGCTGACAAAATTATATGTACATATTATGTTTTACAGACTCCCTAGGTGGCAATGCAAAGACTGTGATGGTAGCCAACATTGGACCTGCTTCCTATAATTATCTTATGAATACCAATTACTCAAATAAATGCTGACAAATATTGACTGTTATTAGGATTCAGATGCACTTATACATCTTATATGGTTATATATTTCACAGACTCTCTGGGTGGAAATGCAAAGACTGTAATGGTAGCCAACATTGGACCTGCTTCCTATAATTACGCAATTATACAGTATGTACGAGTATATTGTATACTCTACATTTGTTTCACAGACTCTCTGGGTGGAAACGCAAAGACTGATGGTAGCCAACATTGGACCTGCTTCCTATAATTACGCAATTATACAGTATGTACGTGTATACTCTACATTTGTTTCACAGACTCTCTGGGTGGAAACGCAAAGACTGTGATGGTGGCCAACATTGGACCTGCTTCCTATATCGTATCAATACCTAGTACAATAATAAATGCCGACATGTCTAGGGTGACCACTGACCAGTATATTCTGTATTTTCGTCTGTGTAACATATTTGTTAGCCTATCAAATGTATATTGACTGTCATTTGGCTTCAAATGCACTACGTCTATCCCTATAATATCATTGATATGTTTTACAGACTCCCTTGGTGGAAATGCAAAGACTGTGATGGTAGCCAACATTGGACCTGCTTCCTATAATTATGATGAAACCCTATCAACACTCAGGTATGTTATTGGTAAACTCAATGATACAAAGAAATAGTTCAATAGAACAGTATGGGCTCATGGTGTAGTGGTCAGCACGCCGGTTCTTGTCAATCGACGGGCACTTTGGCTACGCCTATACATTTTTCCCAGGCTTGTAAACCCGCATTTGCGAGATTCCTGCATGGCAACATGGACTGAGTCTGAAGTGTGGTATATAAATGCACACAGTTATTTGATTTAAAAAAAAAGTTTATTATCCTCTTGGTATTTTGTGTGGGTACGCAACCAACCACGTAAAGTAAATATATTATTACTGAATAAATTCATCAGGAAGAATTGCCAAATCAGCACAAAAGTTATAAGTACACTACATAATAGAAACCTAGAAACCTTGACATTTTCAACGAACATCTTCCTCAAAGATGCATAGTGATATTCTAGCCAATGGGAGCAGCATTACAGTTTCTACCACGATCTGTTTTTTACGGGCATTTTCAGTGGTCGAGGACCGTGGGACATCAGACGACATCCCACGGCAATCGCAGTATTAATATGTACCGTGATTTGCGGACTTGGACAATTTTCATGCTTTACGAACTCGGGCCACCCGGGCCGTAGACTGGGAGCTTAACCACTACACTAAACCGGCTATGAGGTAACTGCTTTAATATGTCGTTAAATGTTGTCGATCGTGGTAGAAAATCGCCATACCATAGCTTACCGTGGTATACGGCCTGATATCCATACGCAAATTTATCGTGTTTAACTCGGGCGAAGCGCGCTCGTTAAACAGCGATAAATTTCCATATGGATATCAGGCCGTATACCACGGTAAGCTATGGTATAACTACTAATATCCCACTAAATTATCTCCCTTTGACAGGAATATCACTGAATAGGACTGTGCAATGTTGTAAAGTAGTAATCAGACGCATTTCCAATATGCCCAGTTTATTCAGTTTATGTTTGGGAGGGATTAAACCCCTTCGCACAGGCCACGTTGCGGGCCCATTGCGATACCCTCTGTTACATCATTACGGTACTGCTGCAATATGATAGCATGGTATTTTTTTTATATTATTATTAATTTATTATTTATAGTGGCTTGCCTTTAAGATAAACCTAATACAACAATATATACATATCTTGGTGGCCACTTGTAACCTACATTTATAAACAATATCTAGTTTAACGCTAAGGTACAACAATGACCAGCTCCCCGAGTGTATCAGTCAATTTGCCACGACATCTGATGTGGGTATGCTCCAGTCACGCCGTACCCTATGGTTTATGCAGAATCACGTCACTTACCGATGAGTGGAGATCTAGTCATAGACCAAACCTAAAACAGCATTAACCCGACGTTGCATCCTAATGACGCTATAGCAGAGGGTAGGAATGCCTCCTCCAAGCTCCTTTGGTGAGGTTATCACCCTGACACCCCTCGAGGGTTTTAACGAGTTTTCCTTCTCTTAGCTTCCTTCTCGCTCAGTTGATTAATTAATTCCATATTCAACAAATTATTGATCTTGATTGTAGGTACGCTAACCGAGCCAAAGACATCAAGAACAAACCAACCATCAATGAGGATCCCAAGGATGCTTTATTACGGGAATTCCAAGAAGAGATTGAGAGGTTACTACTAAAATAGTGGAGTTTTGGTGAATTAACTGACTAAATACACAATTACGACATATGCGAGGCAAATAGCTTACATACATTATCTATATAGTTTCATCTACTTTCTATCAGGCCATTGGGGACTTATCGCAATGTACATTCAGTTTATGATCTGTAGACTGCATGTGATAGCTGCCTCCATGTTCTCAGCTTACAGTTGGGGAGACATGGCTCGTGGACACAAGTTCCTTCCCTACTGCAAGAAATACTGCAGATATAGTACACGATCAGTCAAATGTGGGGTACTCTACATACCGTACATCATGGCCCTAAGAGTCAATGTATGACCTTTTTTGTTAATTTGTGTGCCATCATGCAATCTATTATTATTGTTTTTACGTGCATCTATATAATTGTCATTTTATTTTGTATAAATTTATTTAAAATATGTACGTATTTGTCATATGCATAACCACTTTTTCTGTAGGTTAAAGAAGACCTTAGAAACAAAGGGTGGACCAAAGAAAAAACGCAAAGTCAAACGAGAAAGGAGAAATGCTGATGGTTAGTAGGGCCTAATGATGGTAAAGTAATGTACTTTCATGGTATTTTAATTTTATATGGCACATTTTTAGAAGTCACGATCCGCCTAATATTGTGACAACATGCCCCTGAAGACTTCCATCTTGACCCACTCCCAACACCAGTACTGAAACACGTTCTCCCAACGCCACTTCCGCACTATGCTGCTGTCATGAATGAATCATTCACTACTGGCTCCTTCCGCTCATACATGAAACATGCTGTAGTCACTCCCATTCCCAAGGATCCTTCTGGTGACTTAAATGATCTAAGTAATCTAAGACCAGTGTCCAATCTTATAGAGCAGTCTAAGGTTACTGAAAAAGCTGCATCTATCCGAATTAACTCACATCTTGCTCAAAACAATCTCTATCCCAAACACCAATCTGCGTATCGTGCATCACACAGTGTCGAGACAGCACTCATGTACATCAGTGACAGCGTGGTGACGTCACTGGATAAACGAAAGTGCGTCATCATGGTCCTGTTGGACATGAGTGCTGCCTTTGACACTGTTGATCACAAAATCCTTCTTCACACTCTCTTCACACATTTTGGTTTTAGGGATAATGCCTTAAAATTCATTGAGTCATATCTCTCGGATAGAACATTCCAGGTCAAAGTTGACAGTAACCTTTCTGACCCATTGTCCCTCAAGTATGGCGTCCCCCAGGGTAGCATACTGGGTCCACTTTTGTACATAATGTACACTGCTCCTCTTTCTGACATGTTGTCCAATGAGGATGTCAACTTCCACCTGTATGCTGATGATACACAGCTGTGGGTGGAAGTTGACATCGATGATCCCAACGATGTGAAAACAAAAGTAGCCATGATCGAAAACAGTGTGAAGAAAATCAATGAATGGATGATCAAAAACAAATTGAAACTAAACACAAAGAAAACCCAACTTTTGGTCATCTCACCCCCTACCCGAAAAGAGGAAATCCCCCAAATTTCTCTCAATTTTGATGGTACTGTAATTCAACCAGTTAAGGAAGCAAAAAATCTTGGTTTTAAATTTGATGATCATTTTGTTTTTAGTCAACATCTCTCTTCAGTCATAAAAGTGTGCTACTTTCACATTCGTAACATAGCATCTATGAGACCATTCTTGTCTCGATCACACTTGGAAACATTGGTCCATTCTCTCGTCTCTAGTAAGCTAGATTTCTGCAATGCACTTCTGCTAGGTTTGCCACAGTATTCTATCCAGCGCCTACAGAAAGTGCAAAATGCTGCTGCCAGAATGATTACCCGTACCAAACGTAGGGATCATATCTCACCCACACTCACTCAACTTCATTGGCTGAAGGTAGACAAGCGCATTCAGTACAAAGTCATCCTCATGGCCCATTCATGTATCTATCTGACAGCGCCTGTCTACCTGCAGCATATCATTACACCTAAGGTCACAACCATTGCAACACGCCATTCTCGGGCTCCAGTCTTGGTCGTACCAAAAACGCGTACAATCAAACTGGGTCGTCGTACCTTCTCAGAGAGTGCTTCGAAACTCTGGAATAAACTTCCAGTTGATCTGAGAAATGTGCGACGAAAATCTTCGTTCAAAGGTCAACTCAAAACGTACATCTTTAACCATACTCTGTAACTAGTATCCTTGTATACATTTTTAACTCTGTGACATTAATTTTCATATTGCATGAGTCAGCATGACTATCATAAATTATAATGTGTATGTAACAACCATATCATTTATTTGTGTAGATGACTTTTGAACCCAGATTAGTCCTATAGAACGGGCTCAATTTGTTGGCAATCTTTTTAAATTGTATATGTTGTAGGCCTTAGGCCTATCATTTGTGTGCATATATCATAATATTGTATACTATGAATCTGTGATAAAATGTGAATTTATGTATTTTGGGTGAAAATTTTTAAATGTGATTTTTAACTGTGATTGCAATTATCGTGTATATTTCTATAATCTGTGTATTGACTGCTCTTTAAATTTTACAGGAATTTTTATCAAGAAGGCAAATTTGGGAATTGTAAGTAGCGTCTTTAGCCGAAGCCACAAACTTTTATAAAGCGCTATATAAGTCAAACTATCTATCTATCTATCAGTAAGATATATCGGCTACACTGTGCTGTTACAGTACTTTTCTAATGTTACTAGAAAACATACTACTAATTATTGTCAAAAAGAGCCAGCAGCTGTACTAAAGCTGTACTAAAGCCGTACCCATTAACTTATTACATCCGTCCTACTCTAAGTGGTAACATAAAACTGACTACCCAACCGAGTCGATAGTCATGATACTACTGCCAACACAGTAGGAACACGCCGTTTTCTCATAAATCATTATATCCGCAGGATAATGGCTTTGGTGGTTAGGCTGCTTATTAGTTATTATATCCCTCGGCCTCTTGGACGGGAAACTCTATCCAAACATAATAGTCCAGTGACTCTTGTCATCTCATTTCAGCGATCGATCCACAAGTAGCTCATAAATAAGCTTTACTGCTGACTTATTAGCTGTAGTCCTTTCATGTTCATGTAAGAGACTATTATAAGAAAATGACAGGTTGCCATAAATACAATATACATAAGATAATGCACTCTGTATGTCGTGTAGAATATTCTATGGTTACATTATTACAACCAACGAAGAATCACGCATAGTTCAGAATCCTGGGATCAGCTTGGTTCTTTATCACCTCTCTGTTATTGGGTGGATAAGATGACAGTTTTGTCTGCTATCTAGAAATGAGCAGGTGATAAATTAATGTCGCAGCTGCAGTTATCAAACCACTCACGTCACCATATAACGCAAAATGACAGTGACGTCAACTAGCATTAACGACAAACTGGCGATAAATGCAAGCAGCTGTGGTTACCGGACCGGTATTAGTTATAATACTCATTGACCCATCAGTATAAGAAGAAATGACAGTGGCATTAGCAGATCTGTCTCCGAATCCCCTCTATCACTAGATTCAACAGCTAAGTAGTCAGTAGATAAGAAGGAGGAGGTATCAGATAGGACAGTTGAGTAGTATGATATCATTTGTGGACTAAATGTGGAGGGCATAATGTGGATAATGGATGTTGTCACGTTGTCGTGTGATCTTGGCAAAAGATACAATATTTAGTATCCCGTCATTCTAGGAATTTCGGTAGAGGAGAGGAGGATGATGTTGGGGCATTAGATAATTTAGATAAATTTATCATGTCCACCCCCTCCCATCCTACTAGCTATTTTTTGCCTAAAAAGTATGCATATTTGAGCAGATATGATAAAGTAAAGTAAAGTCTGATATTTATATGCCGCATTTTCAGATCTCTCGATCTACCAAATGTCGGTCTTACATCACGGCCAATGGCCATGCTATGGTAGCAACTAGCAAGGCATCAAACATGTATACTATGATACCTTTACACTGTATGATTATATTAATTATATGTATGGCTTCACTTCCCAACCAATACATACCACAGCTAAGGAATATGTACGATCAGTACCAATTTTACAGGCTTGGTAAACTGAGACTAGGGAATGTGTTCTCACCCAGGGAACACCGAGAAAGACACAATTGATAATGCGCGAGCCGGGAGTCGAACCCGCAACCTTTGGATTACAAATCATACTGAGCTAACTGAGCTAACCCGTGGTATGACTGGTGTCGATTGTGTACTGTAGACTGTTGATGGTTTTATATTGGTGGTTTTGTATCAGTATTCATATTGTGATGCTGGTGGTGTAGTGTCTAGGGTTGTGCCGAAACCAGGATTTTGAATTTTACCGAAACTATACCGAAACCCGTGCTACCGAAACGAATCTGTACCGAAACTGTACCGAAACGAAACTAAAATTTCTTCCGAAACTATACCAGAATTTTACCGAAACTGTAATATATCCTGAAACTATACCTCCAGTATCCTAGAAACCATTCAAAATGATACCGAAACTCATAAATTTGTCAGAAACTATTAACCGGGAATCCACGGGCGGCCATCTTGAAAATACCTTGACTGTCTCCCCCCTACGCAATTTTTTGCTAGAAT
>WNLI01113859.1:0-10443 GCA_025802215.1 Wirenia argentea
GTTTAGTAAGTCATAAAGGTGTCACTACTTCCGGTATTATATATCTTACTTACGTAATATATATTTTACTATTGTACCTTATATTTTATTGACTTACACGGCTACTCCCACAATTATACATTTGATACATAATAATTCACACCATACACAGTTCCAAGGCAGATACCATTGTGTATAAGTATGGTATTATGTTATCATTTCTTGATGTTCGCAGTCAGCTGTTCAATTATAACATAACTAGGTCATATTGACCTATTTTGTCAGTTGTCACAGCTGATATCGAGACAGATTAAAATATTAGCGTATGGTATAATATTGTAAAAATTGTTTACGTATTTATATAGGCATCAAAAACATCGCTACTGTAGAGTATATTTCCATTATACCGTCGTCAATAATACTTGTGATAAAAGTATATGAATGTCTCAAGTATCTTATTTTATACTGTTGGAAAAAAGAATGTTTTTCTCTCTGGCCGTGTGCAAAATACTAATATGTAACTGTCCACCTCTGAATAAAAAAAGTTGTCATCATTGAAGTTTTTTGTTTCACTGCATATTGCACATTGTTCAGATAAACGAGTGTATATAATAATTTTGAAAATGCTATAATGGAAAATACACCATGTAAGTTGAGGTAAAAAAATGTTATGCCTTACAATATTGTGAAAATAATGGAGGTCCATTGCATATATTTTACATTAATTTTTGAAATATTTGTTTTGTCTATGGAATAGAAAAAAGTGTACACGATTCTGGTATAAATTAATGGATGGGTTGATATCGAATCAAAATGATATTTGGTTTTCGGCCCCAAAAAGGCATAATTTTATTCTGTGCAATCTGGTTTGCAATATTTTTTGTTTTGTTTTGTTAAATTTCGTTTAAAATTTATGTGTTATCGTTTCGGTTTTTTAAATCCTCATTCAGCCTGACTCTAGTGAGTGCATACTGCTTGTCTGTTGATAGTCAGCTGAAATGATTGGCACTTACGACCCTGTGACTCTCTGTGGACGAATATCTAGTGACATGTACATGTCTCGATAAGAAGTCATAACAAAAATACAATCATCCCTCCTGTGTTATGTAAAATAATCGGATATTGACACGGCTAACTGTCATATGGCAAAGTATACACCTACATTATACATGGAAAGTATATGTATGCAGATCAAACAAAACTATGACAACATAATCAGACATTGACATGGTGGTGTCATAGTGCCGGTGATTATAGGGTATCTCCACCTGATATCTCCACATTGTTGTCTGTATTGACGTTAAAGGAAACATAACGTCAAAACATCATTCTTTGCTCATACACGTCTGTTATTATTAAATATTTTATATAAAATTGCAAAAGATTAAAAGAACTGTTCATTCATGTATTGCATTTGGGTATTTATGTAAATTGCAGAAGATTAAAAGAACTACGCCAGACCAACACACCATCCCCCTCCACGTCTCCCCTCAATTCCTCTCAAACTAGTCCCAACTCCAAGGTTAGATTTGTATAGTATATACTGCGTGGTTCACATAAATGTACCAGATTTTAAAAGCTATAACTTCATAAATGTATTACATCTCTGCTAAGGCGGGTTTTTAATATTTCCATAGCCTGACTAGTGAGATGTGATGTCGACCTCCGTCGACTGTCGTGATCTAACATTTGCTTCAATTAGTGTCGGTCGGGGTTCTTCATATCTGTGTATCGATCTTAGGAAGCCCGGTTTGGATATCGTGGTTGTTTCATCATGGTAGAATGAATGTAAATGTACTTGTCTTTGATCACTTGACACTTTCTAACATAATCCAGACAAATTCAAAACCACGATCATCGAAAATACTCTCCAACACGCGTGAAGTTGAATGACAAGTCACAAACACTACATATATTTGCTTCATGTGCCGTAGTGAAACAACTTGAATTGAACTTGAAGTTTGCCATTGCATTTGCATTGCAACATGAATCAACACTATTCTGTCCATATTAAAATAAAACTGTACGAACGAATTTGAAGGGAGTCCAAACCGTAGCAGGTGGCGTGAATGAACGTTTAGTTGAAGCGGCCAAAAGTTATTTCAGTTTAGGCCTAAAAGTCGAGTCGTGAATTGCTTTTATATATGATCCACCCACTTTGTTTTACACATTTCCATGTCTCAAAAGTGGTACTTGGAGTGTGGTATTTTCATTTAACCACTAACACTACACCTGTCACAACGTTCTTTCACCAGAAACGTCAATCTGAAGGCTTCACTGACCCTCTCGCCCCCAAAAAGGCACGGATATCTCACTACGAGCGAAAACGGGAAGTGAAAGATACGCCCGATTTGATTGGCTCAGGAGACAAGTTGACTGACCCCTCCTCATGTTCACCATCTAAGAAGGAGAACACAGAGTCTTGTGAGTGGCATATCGTATTAACAGTTATACATTATTATTATCTACATGGAGGGTGTATTCTGACCGTTGATGCAACTTTGATAGGCGGCCTAAACCTGTTAACGGCCCGTCCTTTACGCGATATCGGCATTATCGACCCGTCTTTTTCCGTGTTACAATAGTGTTGCGCATAGAAAGTACGCACAAGTAAACTATCCTTCTAAAAAATCGCCGCTGATGGCATTTGAACTCGGCTTACCAGAATGGAAAGCAGCTGTGTAGACCACTAGGCCACGAAGGCCGATGATGTTGTGAAGTTATGTGAACTTAACTTTCCTTACATTCTTTTCCAGTCCTGTAGGCAAAATCCACGTCGGTCCACAGTCTGATTTTTATTAGACTACGCTTAGACAGATTTTGAAATATTTTGTAAAAATCATACCAAACTGTAGACAATAATATTAAGAACATGATTTTGTTTGGGTACACGTCTCTTGGGCAATTGTTTTTACCCTTCAAGATGTAATGTGCAAGACTAGTGAGTACCATGTTGCAATGTGCAAGATTAGTGAGTATCAAGTTACAATGTGCAAGATTAGTGAGTATCAAGTTGCAATGTGCAAGATTAGTGAGTATCAAGTTGCAATGTGCAAGATTAGT
The DNA here is from genome assembly GCA_025802215.1 of Wirenia argentea. Taxonomy (NCBI): domain Eukaryota; kingdom Metazoa; phylum Mollusca; class Solenogastres; order Pholidoskepia; family Gymnomeniidae; genus Wirenia; species Wirenia argentea. The sequence goes on from WNLI01113859.1 coordinate 3,043, forward strand.
GAGTATCAAGTTATAATTACACTAAGGCAGGATGTATGTTTGTTTTGTGTATTTTGCAGCCAATGAATTCCCCAACTTCCAGCAGTGAGTGATTAGTTTATTAAATATTAATTGATATTCGGTTTTAATCGTTTTACTGTCATACGTCCATTGTTCAGTTCATGTGAGGAAAGGGAACCCCTTCGTGCAGGTCACGTTGCGGGCCCATTGCGATACTGTCAGTTACATCAATATGATAACACATGTAGTTTAACGTTAAGGTACAACAATGACCGGCTCCCCAAACACATCAGTCAAATCGCCCCGACATGTGGGTATGCCCCAGTCATGTCACGTCATACACCTAACATCCTGGTTTATGCAGAATCAGGTCACTTACCGATGAGGGGAGGTCTACTGGTCTAGTACAGTATAGCCTACACCAAACCTCTTACTCCCTCAAACAGCATTAACCCCGCCACCCCTACGAGGGTTTTCACCAGTTTTCCTTCTCGGAACAATTTAGTATGCCGCAACCATACTATACCAGTAAATAGTACTGCATTTGCAATGCATTATGGTCTTGCTTTCCGTAGTAAAATGAGAAAAAATTCATTTGTAATTTTGTATCATACAAATTGTATGATCTCAAATTGACTTTCCGCCACTTGACTGTAACTGTTCGTACCTTCATTGTGCCGTGCCCTATATGTTGCTGTCGATCTATCGTGCATGCAGTTACATTTCTCACTCTAAGTGATGTCAATCAAATGACAAACGCCTGACATTATTACGTATTAATATTATGTTATAAAATCATATCTCTACCACAGAATGTACCAGCCAATCAAAAGCCTGGAGGACCGCCAACGATTGAAGCAGGTGTTTACCAACGAGTTTACCGAGTACCTCCAACTTCATGGGAACGTGGAGAAAATACGCGCAAAATTCATGGAGCTAAACGACAAGTTACGGCAGGCGGCACATGGAAGTGATGATTATCAGGTCAGTAATAGGCAGTAGCTCAGTGTTAGGGTGATCGTCTTGGTATTTCGGGGTCCCGGGTTCAAGCCTCGGCCATGGCAAAGTCTTGGTATGACATTTTTCCTGTGTTGCTGTAATTCCCTTGCCTTCACTAGTTCAGTGACTAAATTGAGCATCTAGGGACTGGGTAACTTTAGCAGGAAATCTCCTGGCTTCTTCCCGCTGTCTTCGAGTTATGAAGATGGAAAAATCCCTGCCCACTTTCAGTTTTCTCCGGGTACTCCAGTTTCTCCACCAACTTCCGACACTTTGACCATTTTAGATCATACCTAGCGGTGCCCAGCTTGATTGTGCCACAGGCTAGATTTTGATGTCGATCTACCGTGTATGCAGTAATATGTCTCACTCGTTGAGTGATCGTAGTCTAATGACTAAAACGCCTCGCATTTTTATAATGTATAGGCCTAATCCACGTGAATGCGTGATTGGTACCAATTTTACACGATTGGTTAACTGAGGCTTGGTACATGCCTTTGCTGGTACACTTTTCTGATGAGCGATATAATTTTTCGTCCCCACAACTGGAAAAAGCAGATATACTACGCGTACCACACACAAAAGAGTAAAGGTCACTACGCGAGTAGAGAATCTCCACGCAGAGTCATTCCTAACTCCTCTCATTGGTACATGTTTCGTCCACAGAATTGGAAGACGCAAATATACCGCGAGTACCACGCACAGAAGAGTAAAGGTTACTACGCAGGTAGAGATTCGCCAATCTCCACGCATTGCCATTCCTAACATCCCTCATTGGTACATCTTTCCTCCCCAGAACTGGAAGAAGCAGATATACCGCGAATACCACGCACAAAAGAGTAAAGGTTACTACGCAAGTAGAGATTCTCCACGCAGTGTCATTCCTAACATCTCTCATTGGTACATGTTTCACCCACAGAATTGGAAGAAGCAGATATACCGCGAATACCACGCACAGAAGAGTAAAGGTTACTACGCGAGTAAAGCGAGATACGAATACCTCTACAGCAAACTCTCTCACATCAAGAAACTCATCGTTGAATTTGACCGGCCGGCCATACAGGCGTGTTAGCGAGACGATTTACTCAAGAACAGGCGTTTTGGTGATTGACTGTCTGAGACGATTTAGTCAACAACAGGCGTTTTTGCTGATTGACTCGTACTCGACTGTTTTAGCCGTCGACAGGCGTTTTAGCCAACGATAGACAGCTGCACGATCGATCGACGCATTTTAGTCCCGCCTACATGGTTCTCTAATTCTCTCGCGCGAGGTTTGGTAGAAGTTTTAAGCATTTGTGATTGTATTATATGTATTTATATGATATGAAATGTCAAAAGATACTTGCCAACCATGTAAACTTGTATGTATTCCTGTTGAAAATAACTAATTCTATATTTAGGTGTACTCATTCCATCTTCAAAAAAGTGAAATTCTATTCAATTGATAATTTTCAATTTTGCCCTAGAGTTTAAGGTTCTAAATTTTGTTTTCACATATCTGCTGTATTAAACTAGTCAAATAATTTTGCAATAATCAAAGATTGAACAAGCACGGTATTTTTGTTTCGTGTCCATTGAAGTGATATTAAAGTACAAGCAAAATTTTACTCCCTACCAAGTTAAGAAAGTTATCTTATGATGCTCTGTGAATTAAATGTAACCGTCTCCATGCAACATTGATGGGCAACGTTTACAAACATTCAAGTGATCAGTGGTTGTGTTCTAAATATCAGCCGGCTAATGACCATGACCTTTCGCTTATTCTGCCGACCTTGACCCTATGCCAGTATGTTGATGCCGATTCTGCTCATATTATTTATTGCTTATTTATTCAAATATGAAATACATAACTATTTATTACAATCTAGCGTAATTTACACATGTGCGATCTGTAATGTATCTATCTGCCCAGATACCTAAATTATTGTTTATGTTATCTAATTCATACTGCTAAATCCTGCTGCCATAGTCCGTACCAATTGCAACATAAATGACATATTACTGGACACTACTAGGCTACTATTCCGTTATTTATATGTGTAATAACATAAACAATTTACCTTTGTAAGGATTACAATTAGTTTTTCAAATGACCCCAATTTTACCATGACAATTTTGACTGTTACATGACCTGAAATCTTGATGCTGAAATCCTGTGACCTTGACATTTATCAAAGACATGTGACCTCTATATTGTTTCATCTTGAGTCCTTGACCTTTTGATACTTGACACGAATGGACTCATTGTAACCTTTCTAATATACCAGAATTTTAGCTCTCGCTCTTAAAATCCCAGGCCTCCCCTCCAAATACATACCAGCCCTGTAACCCTCAACATTGTAGCCCTCAAACTCTAGCTCTAAATATATCAATCGTTTATTGTGTTAAGATCTGCCATCATGCATAATTACATTTGGGAAAATAATTTTGGTACTTATATTTCAAACACATACTCAACAGTGCTTTCAGAACAAATTGTAAAATGTAATGCCAAAAAATATTTTTTGCTAAGTTTGCAAGTGTTTTGTCACTGACTGTAATAAACACTAGCTCTTGAATTCCACAATTAGGGGTTGTTGATATCTTAGCGGAGTAATCAAGTTCTATAATATGGAGGTTACAACATTGAATAGATATTCAACGATGACCTTGAGTCCTTGACCTTTTGACATTGACCTTGCGGCATTGACATCCGTCCAACAACGTGAATTCAGGTCGGCTTTTAATTTTGGTGTTTCATACTTTTAACCGACATACAAACATGCTGCATTTACGCTACAAAACTTAACGGCGATCATTTTAAGATATTGACTTTTAACCAAAACAAAATGACTCCTATAGTGATGTTAACAAGGATCATAACATTAACATGTCTTGATACAGTGGTAAATTCAGTAGGCCTAATTGTGCTCATAATATTTTAGTCTCGATAAATTACATGTTTTAAATGTATATTAAAAGTCAAACTGTTTGAATACCCATGTCATTAGTTTTATGGGAAAGTTGTATATATTTGTTGATAACTAACACATTATTCTATGCCATGCATACTGCACTTGTTCGATTGATTTCATGCACCTACTAATTTTACATATATACGCATATATTGTACATTTTTTCTTTTTCTTGCTGCCACATATTATGTTAATTTATTATGCACCATAATATATCCCAGTTTTTGTGTTGATCCCTTGTATAGTTTAGTAGTAATTTATATTTGTTGTAATCTAATTATATATAACTCATATTTTATTGAAATTATCTAGGCCTATTTAATCGTGACCAATTATGTGTCATTCTCCAAAACCATATGTACTACTTACTTCTCTTTACTGTTGATTTTGCCATCTAAATTGTGTGAAATTAAATGATATCGTGTCTCATAGCAACTTATAGGGTAACTCCTGCAGTGTGTGTGTTGCGATGCATTACAGTTCGTTGCGATGCATTGTTACGCTGCGATACAGTGTGTAACACACTGTGTGTTACAGTGCATTACACTGCGTTATGCTGCATTACAGTGCAGTTTGTGCATTACGGTGCATTACAGTATGTTACGATACATTACAATACCTAAAGATACCAATTTGTATTTGTTTGATAAGTAAACTTCGTACCTCAAATCTCTCGAAAGATTCAATAAAATATTGATACCAAATTTTCTTGTCCCACTATATCACACCAGTTCGTACCTTTATTTCGCACTGATACTTGTTATTGGTGTATGTGTATGACACTTGCTCCATAAGTGTCGTATTGTATTGGTATTTATCTTTTTTATGTTAATCACCCATTCCAATAATCCAGTAGTTAAACCTGTCTCTCTGGTCACTTTCAAAAACTTGATGTTTTGATATTCGTTTTTGTTTCATAAAACCTTATGAAACTTACAAAAGTTGTATAGGGGGCCGCTGTTTTCAGTGTTCTGAATTGCACCTTTCTTTCACCCGAATTTGGGAAATTAAGTCCGAAGTAATATATGCCATTTTGTTTTAAGTGCAACTCAAGGGAAACCAAATCACTGGCTGTGTAAAATGTAAATATACACTTTGCATGAGATTTGTATCCTTTAGTTCATTTTTATCCACGGTGCTGTTTTAAGAGAGACAGGTTTAGTTACTTATTCTGTATTGCGTATGCCCTTATGCATTCTTAATTGTGCCATTCCATTGTATGTGTGTAACTGTAAACTCTATCGTAATATTTGTTAGGCAGAGAAAACTAGTATTTAAAATAATCGCATTACATAATGAAACGTGTGATGTGTTTTAGCATTTTATCGTAGTCATCATTATGCTAATGGTTCTTTGGGATATCAGAAGATATGTTTGGCGCATTTCCATTGAATAATGCTCAAGAAATCAAATCTAGATATTTAATTAAATTTCAATGGCATACTATTACAATATTCAGAGAAAGGTTGGGGTGGGTGCACTTTTTTATCTAAAGAGACTCTCTGTCCGAAGTGGGGAATCTTCCCCAGAAATACAAAATATGCATTGTTGTATTCTAAGTGACTGCCTATTGCCGCCCCTGATAATATTCCATGTGAGATTGTATATTATGATTGGTCATGCCTATCAGAATAGTTAGCAATATATAATGTTTGTTAGTATCTAAAATGTTTAGTTGTGAATTTTGCAGAACATATATTAGATACATAATTATTGGTTACATAGTTGGGAATGTAAATATGTCACATGGCCTATGGTCTTTATTATAATGTACTAAAAATCCAACTATTTATTGTTCAAAAGAGATTGTAATACTGTTGTGCAATTATAACTACTGTATGTTATATGTATTTTCTTACAAAGTATATTTTACTAGAATAATATATTCAGATTACCATTTGCATTTGGTGCTCATATATTTAATTGTTATATGTATACTCGCTCGCATTTAGGCTCAAGTTAATGACAAATTAATCGATCTTCAAATCTGATGCATGTACAACCAGCGAATGTGACAATAAAACACACAATACAACGTACAACAATACAACAAATGGCAATGCACATTAGCCTACATTTGATTTATAGTCAAAATTAAAAACTCAAAATCGAGCCGAATATGATTTATTTATGTAATGGATTTTTGCGTAAATTACCTATTAATCAATATGCTAGCAGAGTTAGGACCTGTGTGTTCATATGACAATGTATTCCTGTGTATATGCAGTAGGCCTAGGACTATATTCTGCTGGTGATATCGTGCATAAAGCACATTTAAATTATCTATGTATCGACAGGCTCAATCATAACGTGCGTATAAGCCATTAGCAATAACAAACCTAATATCTGTTTATTGTCTGGCAACAGTAGTGTAGGCCACTGCAGTTCGGTAACGGTGTAATAATACGATAACGTCACTTGAAATTTGAAAATTTGAGCAACATAATTGTTTCCCCCAAAAATATGGTGTAGCCAAATTCAAAGAAATTAGCCATTTTATCAATTCAATGATAATTATTTTTGTATTGAGTAAATATTTAAATCACGGAAAAACACCTCAAAATAATTGTTGTATGTATAACATCAACATGACGATATTGTTACCGCACTAATGGATAGACACACATGCATTGCATATCCACAGTGCATGCTTTGCATACCCAACATGCATTGTATATCCACACATACAGTACATTGTATTTCCACACATGCATTGCAGAGCCACACATGCATTTCACACCCACACATGCATTTCACATCCACACATGCATTGCATAACCACACACATTGCATATCCACACATACATCACAGATCCACACATGCATTGTATATCCATACATGCATTACATATCCACACATGCATTACATATCCACACATGCATTGAATATCCACACATGCATTGAATATCCATATATCCACACATGCCTTATTTATCTGCCCCTGGCTTTTGCAACATTTGATACTGAGTAAAATTTAAATGAATTTGATATCATATTGCCAAATGTATAAAGTACATTAAAACTAGCATGTACAGGGTGACCAAGAAGTAATGAACTCATTATAAACCTTTATAAAATGATAACTAGGAAGCCGATATAAAAAATTATATATATTCGGAAAGAGGACAGATGTAAATTTTATTGCCTATAATTTTGTCTAAAAAGCCGTATTATTAAAGATCTTGCAGCTTTTTAAAAATAGCAGTCAGATTTTTGCCGATTTGAAAAATGTCGTCTGTGACGACGCTCGGTCGCTGACCGTATCCGTTCCCAGGCTATTTGTCCGAGTTCACGTCAAGAATCGGGCGCAACCATAACCTAACAAGTCCCAAACTATTGAACTGCTTTAATAATAAAGGCAATAGCCTCAAAGAAATAACGATCTTTGGGCTACCATACACATTTTGCACTCTTGCTTATTATTTGTTAATTTGCAAAAATGTATTT
>WNLI01113970.1:0-10440 GCA_025802215.1 Wirenia argentea
ATTAGTCGGTTGGCTTGGGCAGCAAATGGGCGTCGGGATTTGAGTCTGGGTGTTCTAGCATTGACATGCTGTGAGACAGCTGGGTTCAGAGAGTGTTCAGAGGTTTGAGGCAGCCGGTGATGGTTACCCTTACATAATGACTCGCCCTGATTTTGACATTTCACATTTTACAAATTTAATAATGATGTATCGCGAGGGATTCGCAACCCTATCTCTTATATTTAAGAACAAAATACCATAATAACCATCATGTAGTAAAATTATTATCCCGATTTAGGTGAATATGGGCCATTATTGGGTGGTTTGGAACACGCAATTATGGCCAGTTACAGTATCACTCGTGTTGAGACTGCTGGGGGTTGGCAACCAATACCGCACTTTTACGTCTGTCTATGCTGCCGTTACATTTATCTTGAATGTGGGTGGAAAGCCCGGGAAAAGTAACGGCCTTGAACCCACGTCTCTCAATTGAAAGGGGTGGGGGGAGGCACTCTAACCACTACACCGTGAGCCCACATCATTTAGAATGCAAGTAAAACTTTTTGGTTTTTCCATATGAATGATTAAGTTACCAGATCTCAAGTTGAGCAGTCTACTTAGCTAAACCCCCTTTTACTATACTTATTCTATTTACATTCACGAACCTGTCATCTTTGTTCTTCGCGTCAGAATCGCCCCCAGAACTCTCACTGCTCTCAATGAAAGCCTTGGACACGATCTTCTTGCGTTGTTTTGCCGTGAGTCCATCTTCCGCAGGGGCGGCCATTTTCTTTTTCTTGTCACGTCTGCTGGGCCGGTCATCATCACTGTCGCTGTCCTCGGCCGCGCCTTTCTTGGGTCTGGTGGGGGTTGTTATACAGGGTGTATAAAAATCAAACGGATGATAAACGCACAAATAGTGAATATTGAAACTCTAGCATCAAGAGGAAGAACAAGTTGAAAAAGTTTGTAAAATTCTGCAAAGATATTCAAAGTGGAAATCGTTGCAAGTTAGTAGGGAAAATTTTTTTTTATTATTTTAAATTATAAGTCGCTAAAATTTTGAAATTTTGGCTAAATTGCAAATTTATGCAAATTTGATTAATACAATTTTTGTATCAATATAATGTGAATTTCTACCTCTGTGATGTAGTACAGCTAACAGAAGTTACAAAGCACAATTAAATATACCAAATTAGGAGTCATACAGACGAAAAATGGTTCTTCGCCTTCGCCAGAACATCACAAGATAGAAACGACGCAAATTTACACAATCGGCGACTGCATTAATTTGATGAACATACAATAGGCTAGTTGTGACAATTTTAAAAGTGAACAATAATTTTTCTACTTCAAATATGACATCTCAAAGATAAAAATATCAAGGTCTAAGATTTAGTTCTCACCTGCGCTTCTTCTTGACCTTGCGCCTCTCCTTCCCTCCTTCATCCTCAGAGCCGCTGTACTTCTTTTTGCTCTTCTTCTTTGGTTTCTTCTCCCCGTCAGACCCTGACTCTGAGTCGATGATTCCGTCTTCTCGTCGTGACCTCTGAAATGTCCATTATAGAGTGGAAAGTAGTGACGACAAGTCACGACATATCCATGGTTACTGGTTCTACACAAACTTGTCAATCAAAATGTTTTTGTATCGTTGGCGTGGATTCTCCAATGGGCGGGAAAATTACATTTTCAAACGCGACATGCCATGGAGAGATGTACCCAAGCCCATGTAAATCATGAGGAGTGGCTTGGTTTGTTAGAACCAGTAACCATGGAAATGACGTATGACTTGAGTACTCTATATAAGTTAACTATTTGTGCAGAGGCGTAGTTGTAGATGTTGCTGTCGATCTATCATGCATTGCAGCCGGTTATATGTCTCGCTCATTGAGTCATCGTAGTCAGTCAAATGAGTAACACGCCCGACATTATAAGTTAATTATTACATATCATTTCATAGTGATTATAAATCATATTAAATTTCACTGAAAATGGGACGGGATCCGAACCAGCGACCTTCTGTTTCCCGGAAAGATGCTCTATCAACATAGTTACTACACTTTATAGTGATTATATAATGGTCATGTTGATTGGAGCAGTGCATGTCACATGTGACTGATTATCATTGGACATCCACCTTCCGGTCGCCTTTTAGTCGGCATAAATTTCCAGTATATCATATGATGATATGCCACTCTGGCCTGCAGAAATTTTTTACATTGATGGCTCGGGCATGGCGGTATAATTGTGTAACCTGTAAATCAAATTGCCATCGTTTTTTAATTGGTTGATCGATCTATAAATAAAAGCAATATACTTAGTTAACACTTTCTCAGCCCATAAACAGGACATAAACGAACAATAGGCTATAATTTGTGAAGGCAGGGTGTGGCGGGAGAGTCATGACACCCATCAATCAAACCACCAGTAATTTAATTGGTTGATAGATCGTTCTATGAAATAACAGCAATATAGTTAACGGCTTCTCCACCAATAGACAGTGCACGGACAATAGCCCCCCATTACTTTACAATCATCATCTAAAAGTAAAACACAATGGTTAAAAATAATTAAAAATATCAGCCTGTTACGCGAATTACAAAATGGGCATATTGAATTTGCTATAACTAAGAATGGGAATCTAATGGATAAAAATAACGCTCCCGGAGTACACGCAGCATAATGCCATGGCCTGAAACTGAAAGCATCAAGGGACATTAGCCATTGATTGGGTGTTCAGCGTTGGGTTTGTACACTTGCTACCCCCATTCGGCCACCGCGATGGAAATTGACCGTGTTTTATCTAAATTTATTTACTCTATATAGGACAAAAGAAAAGTAAAAAATTCGACCCAAATGCTGTTATTGAGAGACGTAATACTTTTTATAATTCTATACAGAAAAACCTATTTTATGAAAATGTATTCATTTATAATTTTCCACTGAAATGTAGATACAATTTAGGCATAGACTCATAGTGTTATCATAATAGGGCCTGTTCAATATACATCGGGAAGAGGGATTAGTTGGCCTTACCACCCAAGTAGATCAATGTGTTGTCATGCATACATCTTAAGTGGCTAGGTCAGTATAGCTGAATATTACCATTGTGGTATTTATGCCATAGGGCTTAGATGGTATTTTGTGTACAGTATAAGATACGTACAGTTTAGTGGTATCATTGCACAATGCACATACAGTATCTACTGTATACAGAATAGTGTTGAAATTTTGTATTTTTCGTGATTGTATGTTTAAATGATACTAGGATTATAATCGGATCATGTAGGTCTTCAGTTATATAGATTATATTCTATTCAAAACTTGCTGACAAATTTTCAAACTCAGCACTCATGTCTTATTTGAATAAATTCTATTCAACATACTGTATACATAATACAGTGTATTATATACCGCATTTTATACATGTATAGATGCATAGATATTATGTATTATAATAGATTACAGAGTACAATGTCTACATTATAGATACTGAAAACTCTATTTTTCGGTATCGTATTTTATCACTCCATATTATGGACCAATATGGCGTATGGAGTCCATAATTATAATAGTGTACTTCCATAACATAAATAGATGTTCCCTAGTGTATTTTAGTACATCAGACTTGTGTAATAATTAGTTAGTTATTAGCACCATGAGCACAATGTGAAGATAAAATACCTACAGCATGATGTACACGGCATTCAATTTCATATAGACATAAGTACTGTACGTTCATCACGAGTGACTATAGACATATAGACATATAGACATAAGTACTGTAAGTTCATCACGAGTGACTATAGACATATAGACATATAGACATAAGTACTGTAAATTCATCACGAGTGACTATAAAATGAATCATAGAACAGCGTATTTTAGAGGTAAGTAGATGGAACAACGTAACTATCGTATGATTAGTGCTGAGCGTTGTCGCCCTTTACTTGTCGGTAATTCGGGTTTTCAGGCTTCATGAGTTTTTCCCCCACCAAGGAAATTTTCTTCGCTGATTTCTTCTCTATGCGGCCTGTGTTTGTAATTTGAGACATGGTGATTCACAAGCCTGTTTTCTTCTATTTTAATCATGCGGAGCTAATTAGCTATGCTATGTAGATGTATCAAGAAGAAATACCTTGATGACCGCTAAAGTCTAATTAAAGGCTTATTTCCAAGCGAGTCACCGCATCATTTTGGAACACATTGGCTGACCTGAGTGGATAGGATAACAGGCTGAGTTGATTTCGCAGGCTTGTGGTTGATCACCAATCACCCATCGATTGACTAACCGCATATTAACAATACCATTTTTTTGCCAATTGCCAAAAAATTGGCTTAATGTGAAATAAAAAAACTGGTATTGTAAATAAAATTGTAGTTCAAGGGGCCAAAGAAATTTAGTTCAAATATAGTGTCAATTTTTTTTATAATAGCGCTAGGCGGCCTAGGCCTGGTTTACGACAAATAAATATAATTCATAAATTAGAGTGGAAAAGCGATGACGATATCTCCACACCAACTGGTTCTTCACAAGTTGTCAATCAAAATGCGTTTTGCATCGTTGACGCAGATTGGTCAATGTCCAATATGCAGGAAATTTAAATTTTCAAATACGACAAGGCGTGGCCTGCTGTATCCATGCTATGCAAATTATGAAGATTTGTTTGGTTTGTTTAGAACAAGTTGCCATGCATATGACGTATGACTTTATTACACTATTTACACTACTGATACATGAAACCAAACAAACTTTCGGTCTTTTACTGACTTAAAAATATAATTACTGTAATTCCTATTTTCAGATCACAGAACATAGGATAAAGAGAACAGCGATCATTCATAATGGAAGATTTGCAGTATAGCGAGGCGCTCAGACGTTGCCGGTCATTCTTGGTTGAGGAATATACGGTAGAGTCAGACGTCGATAAACTAGCCGACAATCTACATACACATGGACATATCGCGCATAATGAAAGACAGGATATCGACAAAACCACACCTACAACCATCAGGATGCAACGACTGGTTGATATATTAATCAGTAAGTGTCAATCAAATGGTCACTCTCTGTACGAATTCCTGATTCGAGAACTGAACGAGTGCGGGCGTAAAGAAATTGTTACTGAACTCTTACTCACTTTAAAAACTGTGAAAACATTACCAAAACCAACGTCAGAAATACATCGATGTTTGACACGTGTATCGGAGTACATCATACCAAAAACAGATTCTACGAATGTTGAACCAGGTGGGGGCTACATTACTACATAATACACTACCAGTAATCATCCAGTATTAATACATGCATATGCCATATTATGTAGTATGGTAATTTGGTAAAGTGTCTTTAAATAAGAATAAAATTAAATTATAATTATTGTATACCGGAAGCGGCCGTCAATTGACAGGTACTGGTCTGCTGCTCGCAATGTGAGCCCACAAAAATAAATACGAGACACACGCGTCCCTTTTTTGATTTTATGTATTCAGTATCTTGTATAGCCATCCTCTGCAGACATAATCACCAGAATTTAATGCCGCAAGTGTGTCACATATACAACCTGGGCAATGATGCCCCATTCCTCGATAAGAACCTCCCGAAATTGTTGCTTTCTTCGTAGGCTGGTGTACTGACATTGCACTGATACTGTATTCGCCGGATGGTGCGTACATTGACATTCAATATGGCCCAATGACACGCCTGCTCCCCACATACCCTTGATGATCGTTACTCAACGTGGCATTGCTACCAAAAGAACTTGTGTAACAGAAGAAATGATAAACTGAAAAAACGTAATCTCCACAGCCACTGACATGTAATGTAGACAAGTGATGTGAGCTGGATTGGCATAGACAGTACTTGTCAATAAACATAACATAAACCCTGCATAGTGATGGAATTATGAAAATTATAGGCTAATTATAAAGCAGATCTTTACTTTTTTAGTAGTATACTGTAGTTGTAGCTAAATCTGTAGCCAAACCTATTTTTCGTCGCACTTTTCAAATTTCTTTCCAATTATTTGAAAATTAGTTCTCATTGGGCTAACAATTTAGTGTGGGGCGAAAACACTGTACTCGCTAGTATATATTACTGTAATATGTTACATATTTACAGGTGTGACAGTTTGCACAGACCTGCAAACGAACAACGAGCCATACGCAAGGCTTGTCGAAGCTTGTGGACGAGGTGACGTGGCAACTGTCAAACAAGTCTTATCTGACACGCCTGAATGTATCAACACTGTAAATGACAGGGGGGAGACGGTCCTAATGGAAACATGCAGAAGAGGAACAGTCAGCATTGTCGAGGCTTTGTTGATGTCTGATTTGGTCGACGTTAATGTCAAGGGTATAAACGGACTAACTGCAATAATGACTGCTATTTCACGTGGGGATGTTGAAATTCTGTCAGCAATGTTGGACAGTAACAATGTTGATTACTCAATCCGTGACAGCAGTGGCTTGCTGTACTTGTGGCATATCTTTGGTGAAGAAATGCTGCAGTTTTTGTCTGCATTAGTACAAATGGTGGCATGCAACGCCGATGTTCTACATAAATGGAAAGTACTCGAGGTAGATTTGTCAATGTATATCGCGAAATTAAAAACAGTTAAGGAAAATCTTGATTTGGAAAACATCAATAAAGTAGTAGAAACTTTGATTTCTAGGTCTAATGTTAACCACACTGACTTACTAAAACTGGTTATAACTCTTGGTAATCCTGATCCCTTATTGCCTATTCTAGAGTCAGGAAAAGTTACAATTGACAAAGATATACAAGACTACAGTTATGAAAGTGTAACATCTATCAATCCCGGCATTGTTAAGGTGTTAATCGACTTTGGTTTGATAAAGTTGGCTGATTTGACAGTTGTCCAAGTAGAAGCGATGGTAGAGTCGATAATTCAGTATAATTCTCGAGATCTTTGTGCTTCAGTGTCAAAACTCATTGATGGATTGAGCTTGAAGGGTGTGAAAGCAATGAAAACCACACTGTTACTACAGTCGACGTCACCAGACTTGTTTACTGTTGTTCTCGATGGAAACAAGTACAATCTTAACACAAAAGATACATCTGGAAACTCAGTATTTGGTTTACTTTGCAAGTATGGAAGTTGCGCCACAGTGAGCGAACTACTGAATAGAACGGACATCGATTTTGATGTGAAAAATAACAATGGTCAATCGTGTCTCATGTTGGCATTAATGAACTCTGATAAAAATGTTCCTCAACTTCTGATGGACGCTGAAAAAGTAGAAGCGGATGTGAATCACTGTGACAGGTACAACACATCAACCATAGCCTATGCCTGTGTAAGTGACAATAAAGACATGGTGAAAGTACTGATCGCATACACAACACTTGATGTAAACAAGAAAGATGACTTAGGCTATACACCTATACTGTATGTATGTTCAGCAGGAGCACATACAACACGTTATATAGGAACTGAACTATCATTACAAAAGGTAAAGATTTTGAGACGAATTACAGCAGTAAATAGAAGTATACGATATAACAATTCAAAAATTGCAGCAGTTCTACTAGACTGTGATAGAATTGATAAAACTCAGCAAGACCAGCTTGGTAATACATTAGTGCGGTATGGATGTATAGGGGGGAATGATGAGACTCTATCACAAATTCTTAAAACCAAAGCCATATCTGTTAACACACAAAATGTAATAGGAGAGACTCCTTTACATATGGCTTGTAGTATTGGTAATGTTAAAAGTGTTAAACACCTTTTGAAAGCGAATGCACACGTGAATTTAAAAAGTCCGCTCGGCCAGTCACCTATCGCACTTGCTTGTATGTTTGGGGATACGGACATAGTAAAGTTACTATTGAGTAAGAATGCCAAGGTAAATAAAACTCTTGGAGTGGCATGCTCGTGTAACCATACAGATATTGTTGAACTGCTTCTGACTAAAAACATGGATGTAAACGAGGAAAAAGATGGCTACACTCCCCTTATGGTTTCCTGTACATTGGAAAATGCCAAAATAGTGAATCTCCTTCTGAATAAGAACGCCATTGTGGATAAGGAAGATAGGCAAGGATGTACTGCTCTTATGATCGCCTGCCAAAAAGGAAATGTGAAGATAGTCCAGCTACTGTTGAAAAAGAACGCGAATGTGAATAAGATAGATAACTATGGAGTCACCTCGCTCATGCTGGCATGTCAGTACAATCATCCACAAGTCGTTGAAATACTCTTAACTAAAAAGCCAAATGTGAATGTTAGCGGTGGTGACCCATTTGAACCTGCCCTCTTGGTTGCATGTAGACGTAAAAATGCCAAAACCGTTTCACTGCTATTAAACGCGAACTGTAACGTAAATGTGAGAAATTCCACTGGATTGACTGCATTGATGGCTTTGTGCTACGCGGGCGACATCGACATTCTACAATTGCTTCTGACGAAGAAAGTTGACGTGAATATGGCCACTGCGGATGGTTTGACTGCGCTAATGATTGCGTGTCAGAAGAACGATGGAAAGATTGTCGAATTACTTGTGAAAAATGGAGCAGATGTAAATACAACTAAAGGAACACAGTCCTCTATCGTACGCATGTTATTCTAATGAAACTATCGACATTAGCATTGTGGATCTACTACTGAGAAAAGGTGCAAATGTGGATGATCTTTTTATTTGTTTTACACCACTGTTATTTGCGTGTGAAATGGGCAATATGGAACTGGTTTCATTACTTTTCGATTACAATGCAAATATCAACTTGGGAAATAAGCAGGGTTTAACGCCTCTCATGCAATCATGCATATATGGACATACAGACGTTATCGCACTACTTTTGACGAAAAATGTAGAAGTGAATGCAGTAAGTAGTACGGGAAATACGGCGCTAATATATGCGTGTGAAGCGAGAAATTCAAAGGCCGTATCTCTACTTCTGGAGAAAAATGTAGACCTCTCTGTAATCAACAGTAAAAGACAGACTGCGTTAGGAGTTGCAAAGAGTCTTGGACAGCAAGAAATAATTACCATGTTAACCAAGCATATTAGTTTATCAACTGATTGACATAGATGATACATCTAAACAGGACAACATAAA
Organism: Wirenia argentea; assembly: GCA_025802215.1. Lineage (NCBI taxonomy): Eukaryota > Metazoa > Mollusca > Solenogastres > Pholidoskepia > Gymnomeniidae > Wirenia > Wirenia argentea. The sequence continues at coordinate 9,065 of WNLI01113970.1, forward strand.
AGTCATGTATTTGATTTATAATGAGTCAATAGTCGGTCGTTTTCTACATAACATGTCCATTTACATTTGCTATCGTCTATCAACCTATCAATTTCTTTGTTCAAAAAATTTGCAATTTAATTTTCGTTCTTTTGGGTATTCACTATTTACGCGAATTCTGTCAGCTGTAAATTCTGACTTGTAAATCTTGTGGCGTTAGGCGAGATTGGCGAAAGATAGAGGCGACGGATATGCGAGGGATCACTGTAGTAGTATAGTATTAATAGGTTATGTTTGCGTTTTGTTCTACCAGATTATCCGATCCGGAGATATTTTTTTTGTATACTGTAGATGGAAAAGTTGTATCTTTTGTAAGTTTATCCATAATCATTCATATATGGAGATGAACTGTGCTTGTTTCATGTGGATTTACTTTCAAATTATGCCGTTTGTATATATTACCACTTGTGTATTAATTTATTTAGGCGAGTTCCTCGCGAAATTAATCAAATTAAGCACTACTATAGTTTCCGTCTTTTACATCAACTACAAATTATTTTTGTATAATGCATTGCTATGCTATTTCACTAAATGATAGGAATGTCATGTGGAAATAATATAATTATTTGTGTTAGCTTATAAGTCTATGTTATACCTTATTTTATTTTGTGAATTATGTACTGTTCAACATAAATATCTGACCTCATTATATAGTGCGTCCCAGAAAAACTGCAAATTGTGCAATGTCCAGAAATGGATAAATATGACATATATATCCCTGGAACGCTTTACCATTTTCCGTTCCGGTGACAGGTGATACATGTGTAGAAATTTAAGGAAATAGTCATTTAAAGGCAATATCCGACACATGGTGAAAATTGCGAATCTACCACATATTGAAAATGTTCCCCGAGAAAACTCCTTGGGATAATGGGATGGTGTTAGTTTGAATGGTTCCATGATGTTAACAAATTCCAGATATCAAGGTCTATACCGAAACTGGTTTTGTCGAAGTTTTCTTGGCTATTTATTGCACTTTTAGGTTTGTACTGTACCTACAGTATTGTTCGTTCACATTATGGTGTTGTAAACTGCGGTACCCCGCCCATAACCTGAACAATTTGGGCTTACGTCGAGGCCTAATTAATATCCAATAACGTACCTTGGAAACTTTCTTAGTTTCCGTCACATCCACTACATTCATGATGACTATGTTCTTGACCTTGTCCACAAATTTCTGCCTCCGTTCGACCATCTTACAATTTCTTCCAAAACTACCAAAACTATAGGGTCAGGTGGGGCACAACGGGTATGGTTTTAGCCACTTTTGAGTTTGTCATCCAATAATTTTTCAGTATAATAGATTTTCCCACAAATTATATGTTCTATTATACATT
>WNLI01114081.1:0-10439 GCA_025802215.1 Wirenia argentea
ATTACTATTGTACACCGTATATTTCACTGTATTATATCAATATTTTATATGATTCACCGTATATTACGTATCGACTAGGGCCTAATCTTATTTAATTTCAGGATGACTGATGTAACGTGATGTGCGTATGTATGTGTATTTTATCTTTTATTATATTTTTTTCTGTAAATAGTGTACAGTTAGGCTACGGGTGTTTTAATGTGTAGGCTACATAGTATTTTACTCGAAATGTATTTTACAATACATATATGAGAAATAAAATTAAATTAAAAGTAGAATTCATGGAACACCAAAATAACTTCATACAGGAAAAACAGCATCAAAACCGAGGATCAACGTAAATCAGATCACCAACAAAGATAAACTTGACAAATTTCTCTACACCATAGAACATTCTCTTCCAGATACTGATTCATTCCAAAACTCTGAATGTCTCTGGGAAAACACTCCTGTATGACACTGCTCAGTCTGCTCTGGATACGTTCGGGCGCTCAGAGCGAAAGAACTGCGACTGGTATGACAGTACAAAAATGGAGCCGGTTATTGAATCAAAGAGGAATGCGCCGATCAACTACAAAAACACCCCAAGCCAAGCCAACCTAGACAAACTACGTTCTGCTAGAAGTGTCGTTCAACAAGCGTCTCGTCGTTGTGCAAATGGCTACTGGCTAAATCTCAGCGAAACCATACAGACAGCTGCTGACGCAGGAAATATACGTGGTATGTACGAAGGTATCAAGAAGTCCATGGGACCCTCAACCTCAAAAACAGCGCCTCCCAAATACAAAACAGACACAATTCTGACAGATAAAAATGAACAGATGGAACGATGGCGTGAACAATGAACATGCACGAGGCTACTTGGAGCTGTATTCGACTGAAAACATAGTCACAGATGAAGCTATCGCAGCAATTCCTGAACTTCCTGCCATGGAGGGGCTGGAGGTTGAGCAGGTTGACTCTGGGGGAGATGGACAATGCGATAGATAGTATCTCCAATGGGAAAGCCGGATGTCAGTAAAGCTGCAAAACCCGCTATTCTACAGCATCTCCACAGCCTCTTGCTTCTCTGTTGGAAGGATGGCAGTGTCCCACAGGAGATGCGCGATGCAGTCAACATCATCTCACAAAAAACAAGGGCCGAACGCAGTGACTGCAACAGCTATCGTGGTATATCTTTACTTATTATTGTTGGAAAAGCTATTGCTCGCGTAGGAAAGAGACTACAGATCCTCACTGCACGCATCTACCCGGAGTCACAAGCTAGATTCAGAGCAGGGCATTCAACAAACGACATTATTTTTTCTATCAGACAAATACATATACAAGAAAAGTGCCGAGAACAACGTATGTCACTCTATGTTGTCTTCGTTGATCTAACAAAAGCTTTTGATATTCTGAGTCGAGATGGTCTTGTTAAAACTTCTACAGAGGATAGACTGTCCACCAACATTTTTAAGCTTGATATCTTCATTTCACAACAACATGTCCAGTATCGTGAAGTTCAATGGTGCAATGTCCGAGCCTTTTGCGATAAACGGCCGGGCCATGTTCATAGAATGGACGATGGTCGCATTCCAAAGGATATCTTATACAGCGAACTCGCAACTGGTACACGCACAGTGCGCCGTCCTCGTCTACGCTATAAAGATGATTGTAAACGTGATCTACAAAGCATTGATATGAATACCGGTACTTGGGAGGATAGGGCAGACAACCGCAATTTGTGGAAACAGTCCGTGTATGATGAGCTTCAAACTGCTGAAGAAAATAGAAATGAACTTCGGGAACAAAAAAGACAACGGAGAAAACTCGCAACCACAAATGAAGAAGTAGCAACTTTCACATGCTTGACCTGCAGTCGAGACTGTCGCTCACGAATAGGTCTCTACAGTCATAGTCGCCGATGTGCAGAGTGAGATATATACTGTGCTATACGTGTACGGTAGTTGGGCCCCATCGACTCGCAAACTGTACTGGATTTTGAAGGTACATAACCACCTTACCAAGAACACGATGCACTAAACTGTATGAGTTACTGCATGCCAAACCTAATGCTATCGACTAGGTTGTTGTACAACGTGAATTGGACAGTGAATGTCACGAACACCAGTACACATTACACTACGAGCCCAGAATATCGCGTGTCGCCAATCTTGATGACACCATCATTACGAAACAGGAACTAGCACAAGTAATGATTTCGAAGCAACCCAACACTAATCAAGAATTGATTGTGGATTGACTTGATTCCGTCTGCGTAACAACAACAATTCTCGTACACACATTACATTACCGGTCTATATCACTCTATTAGGCTACTACACCACTACCAGCACGACGGTATGGCATTGCTCTACAGCTATGGGCTTTTCTCCGATCCCGTTTCTCCCACACACGCGATTCATCTATAAAGCCCATATTAAGGCTATTAGTGTATATGTATATAGATAAGGACGGTAAGTATGTCTAGGGGCGAGAGTTGGCATTACTACAGCTGCCTCTTCAAGGACCAACATATATACTGCGTGAAGTGTGGACGTGTCCAAATGTCAAGGACTACACGATTGTATACCACGTAGTATACACTCGTTGATTAATATAGACATAGTTTACGTACCTATGTACAATATAAGGATGTAAGTTGTATAAACGTGGCTAAGTTACAGTATAGTATATATGGCCACAGAACCGGAAATTATAACAGTTGCTGGAGACTCAATCCGGATAATTTATGAGCTCGTACGAGTAATAAAAATACAAGATGGAAATATCATGAATGTCGTGTTTACGAAACCAATTAGCGCCTGTATAGCCGATACGTTTCGTTGCCTGCGATGGATCTGGCTCATCGACTTGCGGGGTTGTTTCGGATGTAAAAACTTCGCTGGGTAGGACATGCGTTACCAAGGGTGAGGAACGTATAGGCCTACATATTCAGTGATCCTCGGACCAGATGAATTGACGTGACTATCTGGCGTCTACGCACATACGGATACGCGGATATATGGGACATTTTCACTATTTTTTGATTTTTGTGTTGGTTGCCATTAACTTGACTCATGTTTTCAAATTACTTCCCATGCACACGTAACTAGACTATTAACATTTATTCGAAATACCCTAATTTTCGCGATAAAATTTTCGCTATAGACAGATATTTCGCGAAGATTACGTAATTTAGCGCGAAAATTAGAGTATTTCTCAATAACTTTTCTAAATAGCATATGATTCATTAAATTGAATAGTAATACAGTTATATATGTGGTAATGCACACTGTATACCATGAATACATGCGTACACATGTCGTGTAAAAAGTAGATTCAGTTTGAATTGCTGGACGCGAAAATTAACATCGCGAAAATTATGACTGTGTCGCGAAAATTATAGTATTGTTCAATTCCTCAGCTAAATAGCTTAGTATTAATTAGAGTGTATAGTAATACCATTAGATATATTGTACTGCACATTACGTACAAATAATATTACACACACGAGTCAAGTAAAGCGTTGATTCAGGTTGAAGTTGGATGCGAAAATGACTATCGCGAAAGTTATGATTTTTGTCGCGAAAATGATTATGTTACCTCATTTCCTCGTTGATTTTATGACTGACTACTAAGCGTTGCAATCTATTGCATACGCATCCTGTATAATGACTGAATATAAAAAATGCATTGCCTTAATTCCTAGTTAAAGTGTGGTATTTGTCGGTAGAAGACAATCGCGAAAATTAGGATAGCGAAAATGACACTTATCGCAAAAATGATTACAGTAGGGCAGTTGTCATTGATGTAATGTTCAGGTAGTACGAATACATTCAGATATCGCATGTCACATGTATAATAGCCAAACATACCCAGACATGTTCAGTGTTAATGTATTAACTGGTCATATATGTGTGTTATTCGTCTCGAAAATGATATATGGCCTACGCGAAAATGACTACAGTAGCGTAGTTGTCATTGATGTACTGTTCAAACAATGTAAATACATTAACGTATCGTATGACACATGTACAATAGCCAAATATGAAACAAATATTGCCATACATGTTCATTGTTAATGCTATAATTTGTCATACATGACTCATTCATCGCGAAAATGATGTTATTGTCGCGAAAATGAGAGCGAAAATGATATATGGCCTACTCTCCGTCATTATTTGGGCAACTTACTTGAAAAGTGACTAATATTCTTAAAGAAATGGTTAGAGAAATGCTTTAAAATCTAAATTATGTTAGTGTAATATCCCCAAACAACAATTATAACATATAATACTAAACTTTATATATAACGTAGTTCATAATTATGATAAATCACGAAGTTGACATGACTTTTGTGTAACATCTTATGTCATATTTTGTGATTAAAAGTACGCTATTAATACAAGCTTACATTGCATGCTATTTAGACAGAGTAATCCTTTAAATTTACAATGTAATATCACAAAAAATATATTCTAATACCAGTGAGTAGTGACAGTATGTGTATTCGCGAAAATGATATCTATTTTCACATGCCTTCACGTATGTGTGCATAAAACTGATTCTAAACATTTTTTTTAGCTCTGCAGCCAATTTTATATGAAAGTTTAAGTATTACTTGTAGGCCTACTATTTATGCAAAGAATAGTAGATTTTCATAAAAAAACGGTTTTGCACTCACTATTTCTCAAAATCAAAAAATAGTTATCATTACCCACATAGAGATTAAATTTAACTGTCATTACATATGATTTAATTCCTGAGGGGGCTTATGACGTCATAATCCAAAAACCCAATCTCGATGGAAACTAACGGATGGTGTCATAAGGTGGTACTTTACTATTTTTAATTTGCACAAACGATTTGCACCTACGAATATAGGCCCCCTATGTTCTTCACAAGAAAACGTAATTGTAATGTCCCTAGGTTAGTTATGTCTGGAGACCCACTCCAATTCGGTAATCAGCATAAACATCTCGGTATTGTCCTTTCTGATGACCTACTGACCTAGGGTGGACGCCACAATGTCATGTCACATCGATACTAAAATCGTCACTCGCCAGCAACGATTTTAGGGTGTATGAGAAAAACAAGGTATTCATTTAGTTGAAAGACGGTGAGCACAAATTATAGCCATCTTTTCTGAGACCGAAAGTTGAGTTGTAGGCTATGCCAGTATCATATGGGACGACTGCAGCGTCGCCGACGCGTCGGTCTTCTAGACCGAAAGCGGGACAAAAGTTTGAATGCTCCATTCCCTGGCACTCAAGACGCTCACCTGTTATATTCGCAATGTTAAAAACTATTATCTCCTAAAGTTACTGACGGATTTTCATAATTTTTTGCTATAATGTTTGTATCGACGAACTACGTTTAAAAATATGTTATATATATATATATGTATAGAGCTGTGTCGATATATTCCTACATATGAGAGTCGATTTCAAATTATAGAGCTGTTCCGACATCGGATATTCTAGATGCTACATGGGATATGTGGGATATATATTTTTTTTAATCGATACTTTTAAACTTTCTTCGGATTTAGATTCCTAGTATCAAGGCAAATTCAGAAGAAAAAACATTTAAAAAATTAGGTCTGTATCGATAACGTCTAATATCCGATACCTTATTTTTTTATAGTATGTATTTTATAGAGGCCGAAAAAATATCTCGAGATATTACGGACCGATTTTGATAATTCCTTTTGAGGTAACTCGTGGAATATGTACTGACCCTAAAACAATTTTTAAAAATTGGGGAAAATAGTTATCTTCCGATATGACACATCCCATCTCTTTATCGCGATATTTTAAAAAAGTCCCCCCCTAGGGTTGGGCAGGGTTTGAACATTATGTGGGTTTTATATTTTTTATGTGATAGGTCCCGATCGACAAACATCAAATATGGTCGAAATTTATCGATATGTCCCATACCGGAATTTTAGGAAATTTTAATATTAAAAATCCAATATGGCGGCCAGCGGCCATATTGGAAAAATAACTATCACCACTATGCGACTCATTTTGTAGGGCTGGTGGCTACTAACTATATAAGCCTAAACAACTTACCAAAAGACGTATATTTAGCCCGTGGGGAGGCTAAACGAGCTAACCCTAACCTCTCTAACCCTAAGCTTAGGGTTAGATTCTGCTATTAGGCTTAGGGTTGGCGCTCCCTGACATGCGATTTGAATGAAATTTGGTGGGCTTGTAGATACACATAATGCCCAGAAACTATCAAAATTTCAAGTCCGAAATCCTAGTAGTTCGTGACCTATATCGATTTAGGCCTATTTTGGGAATTTCGAAACGTAAGTTAGGGTTAGCCCATATGTTTAGTGTGTTAGTCAACCCAACTCGACCTTTTGGCCGAAGTCGTGCACCGGCTATTTCGAGTTAGGCCAAAAACTTTTATACCATCTTATAGGGCATGATTAGGTCTAAAAACTGACCAAGATTTTTTTCGATATTCCAATTATTTCCCGAGATATTGACCGGAAATGGGAATTTTGGTCATATTTTCAAATTTTCAAATTGACCCTTGATCAGAGACTAGTATCCTATTTGACTAAGTCGAGGGCGGGAATCACGAATCCGTTAAAATTTTCAAGATCGGACTGTAAGTTCTCGAGTTATCGCCCCTGGAAACCGCCAATTGTGACGTTGCGGTAACCTATAATGACGTCATATCGACCGGATCGGCGGTTTTCAGCCCATCTTTCGACGAATATCGATAGTACTAAGTGGAATAAGTGGAATAATGTCGAAAACCCGGTCCCTGTACCGTTATTAGCCGACAGTAGGGGGATCATACGAAAACATCCAAAATGGCCGCCATCCGCCATTTTGAAAAATTTAATTAGGTCAAATTATCATAATTTTTTAAAGTGGTCTTCTATAAAATGTATCACGTTACAAAATGTGTTCATATCGTTAAAATAACGAAGATATGATTTTTTGAAGGTATTTACGAATCTAGGCCTAAAGGTCAAAAATCTAGGTCAAAGGTCGATTATGACGAAAATCAGCGTTTTTAACTAAGTCGACCCCTACGAGTCAGAATCCGTCGTTATTTTCTTCCTGGGACCATTATTTCTCGAGTTGTAGCCCAACCCAGATCGAAATGGGCATTTTCGCATATACACCCCCTGACCCCCAGGCCCCCCGGTGAGGGGTCAAGTAGGCCTATCCTGGTCCAATCGACTCCTAATAGGTCCCCCTAGAACATTTATGGAACATATTGGTCATTATTCGTGCGGTTTACGCATAGTCGATCGATACTTTTTTGGTAGGCATCCACATTTGGTAGGCATCCCCCATATTCCAGGGCTGGGTTAGCTTTTTTTTAGAAAATGTGTATATATTATATATTTTTGATAAGTTTTCTTATGGGTAGGTTAATACGGGAAACACGAATCCGTGATCGGAATTGAGATATCTCGATCCGTTCAAAAGTTATGACGTCATATGTCCAGGGTTGAACCAGGGTTGAGCGATAGTGACGTAATAACTTTTGAACGGATCGAGATATCTCAATTCGGATCACGGATTCGTGTTTCCCGTATAAACTGTATTCGTCGAAAGATGGGCTGAAAGCCGCCGATCAGGTCGATATGATGTCATTATAGCTTACCGCAACGTCACAATTGGCGGTTTCCAGGGGCGATAACTCGAGAACTTACAGTCCGATCTTGAAAATTTTAACGGTATCATGATCCCCGCCCTCGACTTAGTCAATAGGATACTAGTCTCTGGTCAAGGGTCAATTTGAAAATATGACCAAAATTCCCATTTCCGGTCAATATCTCGAGAAATAATTGGAATACAGTATCGAAAAAAAAATTTGGTCAGTTTTTAGACCTAATCATGCCCCATGAGTACATGCAAAAGGAATTATCAAAATCGGTCTGTAATATCTCGAGATATTTTTTCGCCCTGAATAAAACACTTACTATATAAAAAATAAGGTATCGGATATGAGACGTTATCAATACAGACCTAATTTTTTAAATATTTTTTTCTGAATATGCCTTGATAGTTGATACTAGGAATCTAAATCCTAAGAAACTTTAAAAGTATCGAATAAAAAAAAATATATATCCCACATATCCCATATAGCATGATATCTAGAATATCCGATATCGGAACAGCTCTATAATTTGAAATTGACTCTTTACAAATTAGAGGACATCGATATAACAATAAAACAATTTTTTTGTTAATATCCCGCGTTAATATATAATTTTAAATTTTTTAAAACCATATAATATGATGTATATCTCATATGTAGGAATATATCGACACAGCTCTATACATATATATATATATATATATATAACATGTTTTTAAACGTAGTTCGTCGATACAAACATATAGCAAAAAAATTATGAAAATCCGTCAGTAACTTGGAGATAATAGTTTTTAACATTGCGAATATTACAGGTGAGCGCCTTGAGTCCCAGGGAGTGGAGCATTCAAACTTTTGTCCCGCTTTCGCTCTAGAAAAACATTAAAACTACTTACGCTTTCAATACATTCATCCGTAAACACATTTCGAAGCAAAACAAAATGTTATTAGCGATATACAATTTTCTATATTTGGCATTTTTCGGCATTATTAGGGCGGGGTGGGGGAAAGGAAACTGATTACCCCATGTTATTTTTCCTATTTATAGACATATGCCCTTTACATTCTGCAAATTTAATCAAAACCCTAAAGTCTACCAGGAAATTGCGTTACATTTGAAATATTTAACATAATTGCCTATATATACTGGCTCAAAATATGTAACTTTGAGCAAATACTCGCATATTTGGAATATTCGGCAAAGCTAATAGCTCTCGCGTTTACATTCAGTTTTGATATCCGGATGGTTTTATTTAACCGAAAGTAGTTGAAATCTTTATATTTTTACAAAATACCATTGGCCGGACAACGGTTTTCACTTAGAAATTCCTGCCGTGACGTACAAATGTAAGCGAAAAACCGACGAGATACCCTAACTATGACCATATTATATGCCTATTTGATAAGGAATGACCAATGTAGCTCAAGTTCCTGAAATAGAACCAATAGTTGTACAAATATATGAAATTTACCCAATATATCTCACCCAATTCACATGTTATAGTCCGGATTGGAACGCACGTTCCCATAATATGTTACCGTGAAACGCGTAAATTGGAATATTCCCCAGCGCTAATAACTTTCGCGTTTACGTTCCGTTTAGACATAATTTTTATTTAACCATAAGTAGTTGAAATCTTTGAATAATTACTAACTAGAATTGGCCGAATAACGATTTTCGCATACAAGTCCCGGCCGTAATGTCGAAATATACCCCAAATTACGACAAAAGTGCCTAACTACTGACGATATTATAGGCCTATTTGGTAAGGTATGACCAATGTAAGTTAATTTCAATCAAGAGTACCCTAAGTTGATCTAATATTATGCAATTTAATCAAAATATCTCATAAAATGCACCTGTTAGGGTCAGAACTGTAACGCGTTTTTTAGTAATGTATTACTATATAATCTAGGACAAACCGACGCTATGTCGCGGGATATCCTTAGATATCGTGTTTGATATCCAGTCGTTTCAAACCATCTTACGGGTTGACTTTACGTAATGTGTCCTTAATCTTAAAAGTCGCAATAGGCCCACTTGACATTATATGTACGGATACTATAGTCTATACAGTAGTACGCGGGTACTTATAAACTGACTCGTGATGCTATTTGGATTATTGACTTTATCTCCTGAAGTTACCAACGGATTTGAATAATTTTTTTGCATTAAATCCGCAATTTTTTTTGTAAAATACTGAAAAATAAAATAAAATTAGATATCTTCCGATATCAATATGGGATGTATCATCGATTATATACGCGCATATTTGGAATATTCAGCAAAGCTATAATAGCTCTCGCGTTTACGTTCCGTTTTGATATCCGGATGGTTTTATTTAACCGTCAGTAGTTGAAGTCTTTATATTTTAACTAAATACCATTGACCGGACATCGGTTTTCACTTTGAAATTCCGGCCGTGACGTACAAATATACGCGAAAAACCGACGAGCGACCTTAAGTAGGCCCATATTATAGGCCTATTTGGTAAGGTATGACCAATGTAGCTCAAGTTCCTGAAATAGAACCAAATGTTGTTCAAATATATGAAATTTACTCAATATATCTCATCAAATTCACATAATATCGCGATTCGTGATATAACTCACCGATTTCGTCGGATTCCCCGATTAGGTCAGATTCACCGATTTCATCGGATTCACCGATTTCGTCGAATAATCGGATTCAGCGATTTCGTCGGATTCACCGATTTCATCGGATTCACCGATTTCATCGGATTCACCGATTTCATCGGATTAACCGATTTCATCGGATTAACCGATTTCATCGGATTAACCGATTTCATCGGATTAACCGA
>WNLI01114192.1:0-10439 GCA_025802215.1 Wirenia argentea
GTTTCTACTTTATTTTATTTTATGATGAATGCATAGATATGATTGAAGCTATATCTATCTACGGAGTGGAATCTAGTGAGTATAAGTATCACACCCATGCGGATATACATTGTGTGCACATTAATAAAAAACAAGAAACACATTTTTTGGGTGATGTATGTCACGACACACAAAAACATTGTTCATTCCGCTTGATTACAATGTTATCTATACAATAATATTCCCATTATAATAGATAAATTGTCCGTTTGGGAAATTGGCAATAAAAAATATATGTATTCATTAATTTCTGAGAGACGGCATGAATATGTAATACAGATGGCATATGTCAGGGTCCCTGCTGCATATAAAGGGATAAATGTATATGGGATGATTTTATGATTAAACATTCAATTCTTACTACAAGTTATCTAATGCATGAGAAACCAAAGAAGATATCACCAGTGACCTCCGTATTTTCTCTCTGTCCACTGGCCATGATCTGTATCCACACATCACACATTACATTACGAATTTTTGCTAATACCCCTGTCACACTAGAGCTGCGATCTCATTGCGATCGTGTGGCGTCCAAGAACGCCATGCTGCGCGCAGTCTCCCAGAACGCTGAGACATCTCCATTGAACGTCATGGAGTCTCCATCGATCGCCATAGGATGACGTTTGTTTACAAACGCTGTGGCTCAACGTTCTGACATGCACGCAGTAAGATCACCATAGCAGCACGAGGATGTCTCATACAGTGCAACAGTAGCACCATGCATGCGCCTCAAGCACGCACATAGTTTTCGTGCAAGCGCCGCCTCCTGTAGTTGCGTAGCCTACGTGCTTGCGTGGAGATTACACAGAGACCTTGCAGTTGCCACGATGTTTCCAAATGCAGTATGTACGTTGTACGTGCCATGACAACTCCTAGCACGTGGTGAGAACTCCGTTGACGCGCAATCGATCACCGACTAGAAGGAATATGGGAGAGCCATACGCGTGATGAGCGTTGTATAGACACGTCATAATCGCTGCAAGGACGCCGCACCATCCTATATTTTCAGCATTTCTCCAGCGATCTCATGGCGATCTGAGTAATTTCACATCGCCGGGCCATCTCCGAGAATCGCCGTGTAGTTTGACAAGGGCTTAACATTTACAAACTATTATAAAATTTTTTAAAATTATAATGGCGGTATATGGCCCGATGAGAGTCTCCGGCTCTCAAACCGGTTAATCATGATGATGATAATGAAAGAAGAAATAGTCCCAACCTCTATAGCAGACATATCCCCTCCAGTGTTTCTGAACAAGAACGGCTATGACGTGGAGTACCTCAGTTCTCTTGCTCTCTAGGAGGCTGTTCACTTCGTTCTTCAAGAAAACCTGCAAATATATTCAGATTTGTAATCGAAAACCATAACAAATGTACCAGTATGTAATAATATTAGATATTGTTCAGTACGTAGGTGGATATATGGGATAGCATCATCCCGAAGGCAATTGTATCTCCAGAGGCCGCTTTGGAAAATTGATTTGAGTTATTTCTCTGTGTTCTGTGAGTGAGAGCACATTTCCCTAGCTGTAAGGTTGTGCAGAGGTCCCTAGCTGCTAGCATGACACAACTCACAGCTAGTGGCATCTAATTTAATGGGCAGTATTATAAGATAAGGCTGTTAAGCCATTTATTTTTTAATTTTGTTAATTCAGTAGATTAAAGTTTTGCACGGTGCAAATTGCACCCTATACAACAAAGGAAATTGTGTGTTGAAATATAGTCTTGCCATGTATGGTGAGATTTAACTACGGAGATCGGAAAGTGTGCCATACGTATAAATGATTAAACATCACACTATTTTACTTTGAGTACTGCACTACATTATTATTTTTTACAACACTTACTCTCTGTGTCACCCACCCACCCAGATCTATCAGGGATGGTTTACTTAACCTACATTCACATATCTGTCACAGTGTTCGAGCACAGGTGACATGTAATCAATGCGAGACTACCAGGCGAAATACTTCCAGGGTTATCCATTATGATTGACACTTGATAAACACTAATCAGAATTCAACCAACGGGCACTGTAACAGCTACAGCATCGTTTCCTAACATCACAATAATACATGCATCACCTCACGCCGTGTAGACAATAATGGCGTGTGCATGGTCCCTTAACATAGAAATCATGCATGTTTGGCATTGTACGCACTATTCACGTAATAACGCAATTTGTTCACTGCAAAATTAGATGGTAGATAGTTCAGCTAGAAGCAATACAGTAGTTCAGCTAGAAGCAATAGTATTTGTTGAATTTCGGCAAGAATGGAGTTTGGTCGAATTTTGGCTGAAAATAAGCTAAACTGTGGTTCTTTCACCCTAAATTTGGTTTAGTTCCAATCGCAATTTGGTTAATTTATGAAGAATACAAGATCTAAACACAAAAGTCAGAGTCTATATACAGTAAATGCACACATTCACATTCATTCAGTCTACAAAGATATCAATTGCGCGACTAGGAGCTATTAAAGCTCATAATAAAATATCAAATACACATAATGCCACATAAAAATTAAATATATAAAAGGTTTGTGGCAAGTGCAAACCTTTGCAAACCTTTTCCACCCAAGGGCAGCTTTATAAATGTGTGAATTTAGTATATACCACAAATTCACGGCTGTCCATGTTGCCATGGTACAAATGTCTCAAATGCGGATTCGAAAGCTCTGGGAAAGTCCCTGTTTTGAATGGGTGTAGACGAGGTGCAAACCTGCACCCGAAAGCCTGTAGAATCATGTCGATCGACAGACTGGCGTGCTAACAACTAGACATTTTTCAGAGTTTCCTCTGAGATGGAGTAACTTAATTTACCATGGGTAAGGATGCCCATCTCACCTACAAAGGCCTATACTGTAGAGAGAAGTAAAATGCACTAACCCTAGTCCTGCCAACTTGCCAGAGCAGATCATCACAGCCTAGTCTATGTACCACACCCAGACACATGAGCCTTAGGTCATCCTCGGCTGTCTTGGGTACATCACGTTCTTCTGGTGTCATAATGCTGAGGTAGCGGTCTCGGAACTGCTCCAAGTGGATGTGTACTGGGTAGCCCTGAAATGGTATTACAATTACACGACGAGTCAAATATTTTCTGCGCCATATCCAGACACATCAGTCGTAGGTCATTCTCGGCTGTCTTGGGCATGTCACGTTCTTCTGGTGTCATAATGCTTAGATAGCGGTCACGGAACTGCTCCAGGTGGATGTGCACTGGATAGCCCTGAAACGTGATATTACATAATGTTACACATAACTTTCTGCGCTATATCTAGATACGTCAGTCTTAGGTCATCCTATGAGGTCTTGGGTACGTCTCGTTCTTCTGGTGTCATGATGCTGAGGTAGCGGTCTCAGATATGTTACAGGTGGATGTGCACTGGATAACCCTGGAATTATACACAACTTTCGGTATCTCACCCTCGAACAATGTATATCATCCTTTGACTATGCGAGTGTCTGAGTGTCTGATAACTTTATGTTACTGATACCCAAGCCACACACCCTGTCTCATCCTCTGAGGTCTTGGGTATGTCACGTTCTTCTGGTGTCATAACGCTTAGGTAGCGGTCTCGGAACTGCTCTAGGTGAATGTGTACTGGATAGCCCTGAAATGTAACCATGTTAACTTTTCAAGTGTCAGAAAGTGCCAGACTAGATCATCACATCACCCAGACACATGAGCCGTAGGTCATCCTCTGAGGTCTTTGGTACGTTACATTCTTCTGGTGTCATAATGTTGACAAAACATACTTTTCAAGGTACTTTTTTGCGTTGATTTAAAAAGTTTTAGTATGGCGGAGATCAAAAAAGGTTGTATAATGTACAAATTAGGAAAAATTATGCAAATTTATACAATATTTACGGAAAGAGTTGCAAACTTTAACAAAAGAAACTACCTTGAAAAGTTGCAAATATCAACGCACACCCACACACACGTTGTCAGGTGAGTGTCTTACTCAAGGACACTACAGTACCATGAATGTTATTATCACTCGGCATAGACTAGTTTTATTACAATATTACATTATATTTGATATCATATGGCATACTCTATTTCATGAAATAAGTTTTGTACAAGAAATAAATCTATAATGCAGATACATACATACATGTTAAATTTGCCTAATAATGAGCATTGTACTTGCATGTAATTCCGACTGTAAATAATGTATAGGCCCTTTTTCATATTACTGTTGTTAGTATAGTACTTACCTCCCGTTTAATCCGAATGATGTCGAGCATGCCGGAGTACTGTAGTTGACACAACACTTCTTCTGTCTCGTAGCAATCCGCGACTTTCTTACTGTTTGGCTTTAGGCATCGGATATACCTGGGTAAACAAATATATTTATCTTCAGTCATGATACACTTTCTAAACTAAAGATATATTTTACTGACAAAATATAGGTTTCCATGTTGACTTTTGTCTCAGAGAGAACTTTCACTTCTATGTCATGATAGTCGGTAGGCTATAAGTTATGGAATCAGTATATTATGGTAGTTTACATTGTAAAGGTTAGAGCGCTAGCTTCTCATCCAAGAGGACATGAGTGAATCTGGCATAAGCAGGGATTTTTCCAGGACTCTTCACCTACATTTGAGACATTATGCACGACAACGTGTACAGACGTGAATTTGTGGCATATTAAAATGTACAGTACATGTATTTCCAGCAATACTACTTTTGTATGTGTTAGAGATGGGCCGGTTTGAAAGGGAACCAGTTCTGAAAACTTCAGCAGATGGGATGTAGGTCCCACATTCAAACTGAAGTTTTGCCCAAATTTCACACTAGTGTAGACAAAAATGTATTACCGTACATTGAAATATTATTGTTCATCCCAAAAATATTGGGTGAAGGCAGCCAAACCATTTCTTTTACTGTACATGTTTTAGCTATATGTGTTTTAGGTATAGACCTAGAGCATAGGTGGTCATATACTATGTGTGCAAATTAATATGCAGTATGCAGTACATACCAGGGATTAGTAGTGGCGAGTACATCTACGAGAGCAGAGAGTTGGTGCTTGAAGGTGTCAGCTACGGTTGGCTTACAGCGGGCAGTGCGCGATATGGTCTGTCTGCCCGCTAGGTCAGAGAGGCGACTTCCTAGCAGGTCCTATAGGAAAGAGTAGATATACTGTACTGTCTATGTGAAGGTGTCAGCTACGGTTGGCTTACAGCGGGCAGTGCGCGATATGGTTTGTCTGCCTGCTAGGTCAGAGAGACGACTGCCTAGCAGGTCCTATACGAAATAGTACTTATACTCTGTAGATTATGGTAGACAGTACTGTAAGGTTATGGTAGTATGTGTAGTCAACAAACATGTGGAGAAAGTTGGCTTACAGCGGGCAGTACGAGATATGGTCTGTCTGCCTGCTAGGTCAGATAGGCGACTTCCTAGCAGGTCCTATAGGAAACAGTTCACATTATACTGTGTGTGTGTCGGCTACGGTTGGCTTACAGCGGGCAGTGCGGGATATGGTCTGTCTGCCTGCTAGGTCAGATAGGCGACTTCCTAACAGGTCCTATAGGAAACAGTACATATACGGTATGGACGTGTCGGCTACGGTTGGCTTACAGCGAGCAGTGCGCGATATGGTCTGTCTGCCTGCTAGGTCAGAGAGGCGACTTCCTAGCAGGTCTTATAAAAACAGTACACACACTCTGTATACTGTAAGATTACAATGGGGAATACTGTATCATGGCAGTATGTTTAGTCCGCAAAACAGCGTAGAAAGTTGCCATGCGCCGAACAGTGCAGGATATGGTCTGTCTGCCTGCAAAGTCAGATAGGCGACTGACTTCCTAGCAGGTCCTATAGGAAACAGTAAGTATACTCTATATTACAGTGCAGTACTGTATAGCATTATCGTTAGTCCACAAACAAGCGTAGAAAGTTTGTAGTTCATAGAAAATTGTGGAGTGATCATAACATAGCATCTCATTGTTCTCAGAAATTTGAATAAAAGAATAGTAAAGAGTAAAGACCATTGTGTCCTCCGTCGTCAAACACGACACACTTCACAAGTTTGCTGTGTCCTTGTTGTTACCTTGTACTGCTACAGGCAGAATGTACAGTAATAATATTAATTTCTACCTCACGTGAAAATTATGATTTAGAGGCTTGCATTATTCGTACTGTATGTTGGATTAATAACACGACAAGGGAGAAAATATAGCTACATATATAGAACATATCAAGGGAGGTAAGGTATACCTATTCGTTTTATAAGTGTGACGTCTACTGACATTATAACACTTCTTCCGGCTGCATAATTAATCTATGCGAACTAGATCGGTAAATTTAGATATGGGACTGTTGGACTCGTTTGAGGTGGTAATGAGGCTTTCTGGAAGTGCATCCCAATCTTTAATGGTCCTAGGTCCGTAGGATACTTTGGTCATCCGCCCTCAATAATCCCAAACCATCGATTATATTCTTCAAGTTACTAGGTCTGTTAGTGTGATGTCTGTGTGGTGTCACTGTGGTGTGAGCATAATGTCGATGTGATATTCATGCAAGGGTACAGATACATAATAAACTGACCTGAAAGCGTGTGAGACCCCGACAAAGCCATTACTTGACTTATGCATCAACTCAAACAATTTTGCGTAGGGTTTTTGTCAGTGTGATGACAGCATGTGAGGTTAGTGTGACGTTGGCATGATGACAGTAGGCCTAAGATCTAACCTGAAAGCGTGTGAGATCCCTGACAAAGCCATTACTGGACTCATGCATCAACTCAAACAATTGGTCCTGTTGGGTGTCGCGATTCTTAGCAAGGAAATCCTCCACCTGTGAAACCATGGTATTACAATTATAAACTGTAATTGAGTAAGACTTGGGTTACATATAAATGACATGAAATGAGAGCTCAAATTTATGAACAAATCTAATAAAGATTTTCGCCTTAAACTGCTGTCTCCGCTGACGGTCAAAATTGTTAAAGATTTGGTTATTGGTGAGCAATGACGGATTATCCACTAGGCACATTAGGCTCTGGCCTACTTGAAGGGCCTAGGGGAGCCTTGGCGAGTCCACAGCTTTAAACAATGATTATTTGTGTTAATTTCACACAAACCAGTCATCATCTTTCCGCTCTGTGATATATGTGTTACACTGACGACTGACACTTCATCAGCTCTCCCGAGTGGATTCAGCTCTCCCGAGTGGATTCAGCTCTCCCGAGTGGATTCAGCTCTCACAAGAAGATTCAGCTCTCCCGAGTGGGTTCAGCTCTCCCAAGTGGGTTCAGCTCTCCCAAGTCGGTTCAGCTCTCCCAAGTGGGTTCAGCTCTCCCAAGTGGGTTCAGCTCTCCCAAGTGGGTTCAGCTCTCCCAAGTGAGTTCAGCTCTCCCAAGTGGGTTCAGCTCTCCCAAGTGGGTTCAGCTCTCCCAAGTGGGTTCAGCTCTCCATGACATGAAAACAAGAGGACCCCTCCTCCTGTGTGGATTGTGGAAATGGTGTAAGGATGTTCCCCGCCCCCCACCTTATCGCACAGGCCTCGAGCAAGGTTAGTCTGCCACTGCATGGAACTTTCAAACCTACTGAGGTGAATTAACTACCTATATTCTATCAATAATACAATCATGGATAACACGCGCTTGAACCATGGCAACTCAAATATGTACTGGCTATACATCTCCTTGTATAACAGGGGTCCCCAACCTGCGGCCCGCGGGCCGAATGCGGCCCTTTGACTTTTTTAATGCGGCCCCGAAATTTTTTCAAGAAATAAAACTTTACTCCCAATTTTTGAGGGTATTTTACCATTGAAAAATATAATCCAAAATTGAACTTTTTTCCAATTCTGCCAGCTACACAATGGTTGCGTCCACACATCGTCACATTTTCAGTCGTTTCACGCACCTAAGCTGTTCTAAAACCGTCCAAAAACTCTAAAATATCTGGCAGAAATCCCCTAGACCTCCTTGTACAGACGCTTCAACTAAAAATCATATATAGTACAACACATGTGAGGCAGAGCTTTTTTACGTAGAATCAATTTTGTACTGTTAAATGCGGCCCTTGAGGAGGCTGCCACAGTCGAATGTGGCCCCTGGTAGAAAAAGGTTGGGGACCCCTGCTGTAGGTTGTCCCCCTGTTTGGGGACAGACAAATGAGTCCATGCCTTAGGAGGCATGTTCACTGTTACCATCATTGTTTGACACCAGTTACATTGAGGCATGTAGGATTGAGCCCATGCCTTAGGATGTATATTCACGGTTTTAACATCATTGTGTGACATCCGCATTGGGGCAAGACAAATCGGCCCATGCATATAAAATGTCTGTTCACAGTTGCCATCATTGTTTGAAGCCGGATTCAGGCAAAACCACTGAGCCCATGTCTTATTATGCCTGTTCATAGTCATTGTTTTAAAATGCCTTAGGTCAAGATTTATGTTCACATAATCATTGTTTGATTGAGGTAAGACAAACGAGCCCATGCATGTACTGTTATAATTGTATTCCCCAGCGTGAGGTGATCGCTACATGTCACTGTGTGGATGAGTTCGGCGTGCCCCTGCCTTAAGGTTGTATGTGCACTTTTTCTATTGTAATAAAAAATTATTTTGTGTAAATATCATACATGCTTCTCAAGCCGTCCAAAATGGTAACCATAACCTAAGATATTTTGGTTGTTACGAAAGAAGCTGTGTCAATGTTATCATGATGCGTTTGTGACTTTGTGTCATGCCTGTAACGACAGAAAAAATAAAAAGGAAAAAATCCAAGATGGCGGACAAAAATGGCCGATTACCCAAGATGGATTCCATTAATTTATATCAAGAATCAATTTTGCACAAAAACTTACAAATTACAGTATGACTTAGTGTCTATAGAATACGTTAATATCAGTCAAATAATAATATGGTAATTTCATGTAATTCAAAACCCTAAGTCCTTCAGCGGACTTTGAAATGTTGAATTATCCGAGAAATTACAGTATGTATATTTTACCTGAACATTCATATAGCCAAAAATCTTGACCGTTATAAAATAATTTGGAAAAGGGAGATCATCACTGCAAATGAAGTTGCATTCTGTGCTAGTAGTAGTGTGTGTTACCTTGACCCATTACAATTTTGACAACAATACTGTACACAATATTGAATATAAGCCAAAGCTGTTGTGCTGTAAAGATTATAATCCAAAGATGTGGCTCTAAATATAATCCAAATATGCGTCTCTATCATATTGTGCATATTGCATAAACACATATCATGATTAACAGCACCATGTCGGACGGCTTGAAAAGCATGTATACTTACTGTGTAGTTTGTAAAATCCCACAAAATGTATCTAATCTTAAACCATGAGTGCAGTCATAATGATTTTTTGATATGTTGTTAGGCAGTCAATAGTTACATGTAAAATCAAAATTTTAATTAATTTCATCCAAAACTGACGTCGCTACTGGGGTTGTAATTAGCTATAATTTGCCATTTTCCGATTTTTCTGACAAAAACTTGTTTTGAAATATCCACCTCGATCCACCCCATGACGTCAGAATTTAGCAAATCATCGAATAAAAAAAGAGAATTTTTTGCTCAACCAATGTCTTGCTGTTTGGTGACGTCATCAGGTAGATGATTCAGAACGAGACAATCTTGACTAGAAAAAATGTAAATTTGAGCAATAACGGCATAACGGCGATAACTAACGATAACGGAGTCCTAGAAACGTAAAAATAATTGCAAATATTTTGTAATAGTACTAAGTATACACTACAACTTCAGTCCTGGTTTAAGGTATTACCAGTCGCACGCACCTCGTTTTAACGTCTCATGCGAATGACGATGAATGTATGTGTGCAACAATCACTCAATAATCTGCGCCGGTCGGGGTTCGAACCCACGACCCTAGGATTTCAAATCCAACGCGCACCCGACTGAGCTATATTGAGGCACATATATAGCTTGTAGCCAATGTAGACCATAACAGCCATAGTCTGATTTTTTAGTATAGTTACAATCTCTTATAGCCTATACCCGCAGCTTGCTCCAACTGCGAATCTGTTGTTATTCCGCATTGCCCAAGGACACCACGCATCTCACATATGACCGCGACGCGCATTTGAACCCACGACCCACTCGCAGTGAATCTGGTAGGCTAACATATCTGACGCTCTACCAACATATATGTGTAGGCTATTCTAGTAATCTCGGTTAACATAATTATTTAGCCTAGCGATCGGAAATTTTCCACGTAATTCTGCATTTTCCCTCCTATTATGGCCCTGGTCGGACCCTATTATGGCCCTGTTTCCGGTTTGTCAAATCGACGTCATGAATTTGTGCTTACATTATATTCCGCAAGCCCGTTTAAGTAAAAGTTGTTTTAAAAGGTTAGACCCTACTTGAGGTATACCCATTCCAAATTTGA
>WNLI01114303.1:0-10438 GCA_025802215.1 Wirenia argentea
TTTGATCATTACTCTAATGAATAATGATAATGTTTTATATTATGTATCCCATATATGCTATGGTATGATAACATGCTCTATGCATGCTAGAGGCGTCAAATGACGTCATCATGGGTCACCCTACGTAAGGTCTCATGGAGATGAGAGGAGGCGTCAAATGTCGTCAACATGGGGCATTGAGTTAATTAGTCAAAAGGGGTGGTTTTCTGAAATTGCATACCGCAAAAATATTTTACTATATACGGCATCACTGTTATGTGAAAGAAGTTGAACTTTCTATTACCCGCCGTTTTATTGATATTATGAGAGGAGTTGATGATGAAATAAAAATTTTTTATTTCCTTTACTTGACTTACTTGTAATATGGTGATGAATCGCGGAGAGTCTAATGTATTGGCTATGGTTTCATTTGGTTGAGTACTCTGTACATGACAAAATATGAAAAAACTCCCTATAAAATTTTCTGTTCGGTAATAAACTTCCTTTAGCCTATTTTCAATGCAACCCAATATAACTATTCTGGGTGTGATATCAAATACTCAAATTATAATTTTTAAACGTGAACATAAAACTTCCCGTTGGTAATTTAATTAATTTGAACTTCCATTTGGTTGACTATGATTATGATAAAAACTTCCGGTAAAACTTCCTGTTCGGAACTAAATTTCATTTGGTTGGGTATTATAATAACTTATGTAATTAAAAACTGTCCTGAGTGTCCTCTAAAACTACCTCTTTGAATAAACTTCCTAGTTGTATTATGCAAGTTTGTAATCCTATTATGGGGGTGTTAACTAACACGGATGTGAATTACTTATATAATATGACATGTCAAACCCACATAGTCTATCATTATTAAGTTTTTGTTCGAGTTTACTGATGCGACTAATACAATTAGTGTAATAGCATTGACTGGAAAGTTCACTGAAAAGTTATACTGTGCGGAATTGAAACATGGACATGGTAAGTGAAAAATATGTTTTATCCATACACATATCTGTAGAGTGTAGACCTATCATACCATCTTCTGTGCTCTCAGTGTTTTGAAATCTGCAGACTATTTCTACAGAAAACAATAATACATACATTATCGTTATCGTTTCAGCGCTTAGAACCATTATTGTAAAAAGCGCTTTATAAAAACTGTTTACATTACATTACGTTAGTGCTCAAAATATATCAGATTTGTACAACAGAACTCCAAAGGAATCAAAAAGATGCTCAAATGCCATTTCTGAAACGGATGCTGTAGTGAATAATACGGCGAACTATGGTATGAACATGAAAATAAAGATTTGTACAATCCAATGACCTTAAAGCTGAAGTCCAGTGATATAAACATCCTATCCCAAGATAGGAGCTAGTCTTGGCAAAATTTGCACAGGGGCCGTACCTCTTTGGTAATTTTTTCACATTTTATTTGCATATACTTTCAGTCACAATGTATAGATCTGCAAAACAAATAAAGCTGTTGGTAGGATGTTCATCTCTCAAGCAAACATCCGAAGTTCAATTCTCGGCAGGGATGACATTTTTGTAAAAAATATCACCTCCTCTCCTACACAATTTGCATACATGTAATGTATGTATGTTATAAGATCCTTTACATTACATGTTTACTGCTCGGTTTTCAAAATCCAACTGACAAAATAAAAATTTGTCTTTTATACACCGTTATCGCAGGGAAATGTCCAAGTTGTTCAACTTGAATGTTTATGTTTGAGACAGGTTTGGATCTTATACCTACTGACTAATACTGACTGTTACTGTATGTGAATAATTTCAAATTCTAATTTAGAATGGCATTTGCAGCCATGAGACTGGACACTACATGACACTGAAACTGTGCACACCTGAGGCGCAACAACCGGGTGCTTTTGAACCACATCGCGAAGTTGATGCCCAGGTTATGCCCCACTTCGCCCTGATACACAAAAACAAATTTCCAAGGTTATATCCCACTTCGCCCTGATACACCTACAAATTTTCAAACACGATAATTTTTTGCATATGATTTCAGATCCGACACACGATGACAGAACCAGCGAACATCAATGCTCCCCTAAAGACAGAAAACTACCCATGGAGTTTACTTGACATGGATGCATCAAATACAACATTATCACTCAATGTAGACCAATTTACATCACCGACAGATTCGACTTATACAAACGACTCTTCGTTGATTCTACAACAGTTGAACGATGAAAAAGCCCGACTATACATCCCAGTTTTGGTATACATGGCGATATTATTAATCATAGGAACATTGGGAAATATTATTGCTATACTCGTCTATGCAGATGTGAAGAAAAAATCTTCAGCCGACTATTTCATTCTATGCATAAGCATATTGGATCTATTAAGTTGTGTGGTCGGTATGCCAGCTGAACTATATGATCTATCATTTCCTTTCATGTATTACTCATCTGTTGCTTGCAAAATTCTTCGCTACGTCCAATCATGTACCACTCTGTCTTCAATTTTCATTTTGGTGCTAGTAGCTTTTGATCGATATTTCTTAATTTGTAAAATTAACCGCGTGATTAAGGCATCCACAATGAAAAAGATTAGTATCATAATTATCGCCGTCGCATTTGTTGTATGTACCCCAAGTGGTGTGATTAACGGTATTACACCCATTGAAATGGGAATAGCCGGAGTAACTGGTTACGCTTGTTTGATAGAAAACAGCCTGCGACATACAAAGTATCCAGCGTTATGGTACGCCTTCCTCATGTTGGTCTTTGTGATAACGGTGGTGATCATTTCGGTATTGTACATCCGTATAAGTTATGAAGTATGGAAGCGAAAAAAGATTATGGCTCCTAGAGCGACATTTCAAATGGAAAACAAGGGCAGTGACGGAACTAATCCAAAAGGTACCTGCCCAACCACCAATACTACGAGCAGTACCATACCTGAAAACAGTGATATCACTACTGAAATTGGTGCATCAACCGCAACTGAGATATCAAAAAACCATACTGAAACCATACCCGAAAGTAGTGATATCTCCAATGCTATTGGTGCATCAACCACTACTGAGATATCAAAAAAACATATTGAAACCATACCGGAAAGTAGTGATATCTCCACTGAAATTGGTGTGCCAACCGCTAGTGAGATATCAGCAAACCATACTGATCCCAAACGTAAAAGCAGTGATATCTTCATTGATATTGACTTAACATCTGCTAGTGAGATATCCAAAAACCATACTAGTACAATACCAGATAGCAATGCTACTGAAATTGGCGCAAAATCTGGTAGCCAGATATCAAGAAATGACACCAACACTCCGAAGAATGACGTCCCATGCAAAAATCGTCCCGATGACGTTATCAAACAATATACCAAGCAAAATCAGTCGACACGTTCACGATCAACTGCATTGAATCCTCTGCGCACAACGTTCATTCTATTTGTCGTGACCCTCGTGTTCGTGTTGAGTTTTCTGCCGTTCCTCACAGTGACAGTACTGCGAAGTGTCATCCGTAACTATGAGAAGTCTCTCAATGATGTTACAGAGGTGGTCCATAAGTTCTGCTTGAGATCATATTTCATCAACAATTCAGTAAACCCGCTGATATACAGCTTCCTGAATGCATCGTTTAGACGCCGCGCAATCAGAAAGCTGAAATGTCTCTGGTGTTGCAAAATGAACAAGTGACAGATGCATATATCTAAATACATTGGTACGCACTAGTCAATGCTGTTCATTAAAACGTGGTGGTTAGAAAATGACAGGTTGTATCCTATTATGTAATTTTCAAATCCATACACGATTTCAGTCTCTATAAATACTAAAACATTATCTTCTGTGACAGAATATGATTGGAATCAGCTACTCAAAATGATATATAATAGGAACACAAAAAAAAACATTGTATGTATGTCTAAATACGATAACACTGGGTCTAGCTATGACTATAACTATATATGACATTTTATACAAGCACGACATAAGTTCAGAAGAGTAAGGCACTAGTTGTGGTAAAAAATTATGCGTACTTGCTTAGCTTCTTATAATCTTATACAGTATAATACTGTAAATTTGCTATTTATATTTGACTTCTATGTAATTATTCTATTTTAATCTGTAAATATGGTTGAATATTATACAGTAGACTTTTTTGTAGTACAAAGAAGACTGTAGGAAACAGAATTTGACCTATACAAATAGCAAACTATTGGCTCTGTGCATTTGTTAGTAAAATAAAATAAAACTTGTAGTTTTATATATCTGTAGTTTCTAGTTACTGTGTACAGTATAGACTACTGTTACATATTATTTAATAGAAACACGGAAGGAAATAGGATATATTGTCATCGTAGTTATTTTTTGATCCATGTTTCACTTTTTTGTGAGCATAAATTGCAGCTATCTGATTGGTCCATCTGATATTTTGATAGTCGCTTAGAGGCTTAGAGCGCTAGATATTAGACATAGCTCAAAAATAGTGATTTTACTACTAAAAACACTTATATATCTCCACCCTAGCAGACCTAAAATTCAATTTAAAAGCTATGTGAATTTGTTAGTATTTTGTCACGTTTCTGTTTTGGTTAGGTGAAGCAATAAGCTGCAATGTAAACAAGACTTCAAGTATATTATCACCAAATTTAATTTAAGTGTATATTTTTTTCACCGGCGTTCAATCATAAAATTACAATTGGATTCTTTGAAGCACACAAAATACATTTTATCTAGAAATAACTGTTGCGGGTGTACCTGTCTATTGACTATACAGAAATAAAACACTGGCGGCAAGTCATGGGGCATGAGTGATTAGATAGAGAAAGTAACGTGTACATGTATATAAGAAATGAATGGATACCGGTATATGGGCATACTTAGATTCTTAGAATGAAAAAATTAACTCACAATGGATGGGGTTATATGAAATGTGGTTCTGTTCCTAGTAATATACGTAAATGAAAATCTACAATTTCCCAGGTATATGATCACATACGCCAGTACATCCGCCCTATGTCCCCCATGACATGCCAGGTATATGATCACATACGCCAGTACATCCGCCCTATGTCCCCCATGACATGCCAGGCGTTTATAAATAGCAGATTGATATATACGTAATTGGCTACACAGCAATCGAACACACGTTTATAAATAGCAAATTGATATGTCCATAATTGGCTACACGGAAATGAAACAATCGCGGCGAGTTACTGGAGAGCACGTAGGAGCGAGGGGATTGTTAGAAAAAAGTAACATGTGGTAAATATTCTTACAATAAAAAATAACACAATGGACGGCCGTATATGAAATGCTGTTCTATTGTTCTGATACGTAAACGTATGTCAGTACATCCGCGCTAGCTCTCTCAATGACATGTCATGTCTCTATAAATAGCAGATTGATATGCCCATAATTGGCTACACAGAAATGAAACACCGGGGGCACAATACGGGAGAAAACGTGGGCGTGAGTGAATGAGGAGATTACGTAGAAAAAGTAACATGTGCGAACTGAATGGATAAACGGAGACAGGGTTAGAATGAAATCATCTCAGATGGGCTTAGAATAGATTCAATTCAATAGCTGTGTCAGTTTCTCTAAATGAGAGCTCTAGTGCATTTTCAATTAGAGTATTAGGAACAGAACTTAATAGTGCAAAACTATTCCTTAGGCCTACCTGTTATAACGTTGCTATACTTGTCAAACTAAACTGGTATGTTGAAGAGTGTAATTGTAACTTACAGTAGTGTGCAAATTTATTAGACCACTTTCAAATTCAGGTTTTGTTCCATATCACCTGAAATATAAGGCGCATGAATATCAAACTTCACACATACATTAGGTATGATGATGGGAGATGTATGGTGATGCTAATACATTGGAGGTCAAAGGTCAAGGTCACTAGGTCAATAACCTTAAAATTTGTCATATTTTCTAATTTTGATAAATATTTGGTGAAATATGGGTTGAATTATTACCATTATCACATGTATGATATTTAATGACCTTGACCTTTGACCCGCAACTTGAAATATTACATTGTGCTGTTAAATTTTGACATCATAAAGAAGTAGTGCCCGTAGTGGTCTAGCCTAATAAATTTGCACACTACTGTATAATAAATATCTAAATTAGAAATACATTTGAAAAAACAAAATAAATACATACATACAATAAAGAATATTTACAAAATATGATAAATGGCAGTCTGAATTTAAAGTTTACTATGTACAGCATAAAATAAACCATTAATAATAATTGTAAATGTATATGTGTTACAGTCAAATTGAGAAATTAGGCATTTTGCAAAATGACTGGACTTTTTTAGGCATTTTGCACTGAGTGTATCTTCTTCGTTCAATTTCAAGATTGTGAGCGCTTGACCGAAATTTTGAAATACATATCCTCCAACCTTCTACTTTTACTTTATCAAGGTAGTCTTCTCTATCCCGAACGACCTATTAAAGCGACAATTTGGTAGCACTCTATTTCAGAAAACCACTGCTGTATGAATTGATCTTTCAAACATTGTATGAGATAGCCTGACGTCACATCCACGATATCACTGCCCCACATTAGAGGGAAGCCAAGATCACCAAGACATAATTCTGTACCAGTATTTGATTATCGTTCAATACATGATACACAAACCCAGTTTCACCATATACACAACAATTAGGTGTCCTTCTCTTAATGCAAAGAAACTGTTTTAATATTTTCAATTGAAAGAGCTCCAATATATCAACGTTCGAAAAACCCCAAGTTTCAGCAGCATATGTTATAGACGGTATCACAATTGTTTTAAATAGTCATTGTAGTCCAGAGGGCAGATAAATACATCAAAGCATATCCATAATATCTAATAATAATCCCAAGCTACCATTGTTAAATAATCCAACAATGATTGTACCGTACATTTAAAGCGGAAAATTTTTCTCAGGCAAATTGAGAAATATTTTTGCTTAATTTTCAGTCATTTTGGCAAAATGACTAAAATATTTAGGCATTTTGCAAAATGCCTAAAACAGTCCAGTCACTTTGCAAAATGCCTAATTTCGCAATTTGACTGTAACATATTATATACAGGGTGTCCGGAAATTATGTAAATGTTTCACCATAAACATAATAACACAAGATCGACCACCTACTATCCAGGATCTCGTAGTGTGTACAAATTGGCGCGAAACGTCGTTTTCGGAAAACGCCTTTATGTTCCTGACTAAAATTATGACGTCGTATAAACCCTACTCGTGTTGTAGAGATTGTTATTCACTGGATTATTGCTTTTCAATGTGCGAACATTGAGCTTCAATCGACTAATGTTTTTGTTTCTTGGTAGACCCGTATCTTCCATCTCGATCCATGATGTTTTCCAGGTTTCTGGGCTTGGTGGCGTACATAGACGCGGGTTTGGTATACTTTTTATTAATATAGCCTAATGTACCATTATAATTATTAAGTAACATAAATTCCGGACATCCTGTATATACTGAGTTGCTTTATCACGTAAGGTTAGACCAGTATTAGCCGACAACGGACGATAGTGTAAACATTGCCATAATATTATAAGTATATTCAATGTTAAAATTAATTCATCTTTTTAATCAGAGAAACCGTCTGTTGTTAGGATTTTTTCTGTACAACGTACGATATACGTGGTTTGGTATATGCCGCATTATCGGTGATTGTCTCAGTTTAGACACTGACTGTAGTCTACATATGTATGTTATACTGCTACTTCTAGAACTACGGCAGCCTACTATGGTACATTTTAATAATTGATTTATAATAGGTGTAAGAATTTTCCTACGTATAATGGACAGTGAATGCATTCTGTTTAGGAGAGTATTGTATATTCGTTGAGTTGAGTATAGAACCACCGTTATATACATTCTTAGTCGTACTGTACTTATCTCTAAACTATTATGAAAATAGTCCGAGAAATAAAACATAATATCACTTAAACCAAAATTAAAATTACAACACACTCAAATGGCTGTAGCTAGCCTACTTTGAGTATGTACTAATGTATGTACAATATGATGTACTTATGTTTAGTATAACCATCAATAACACTAGCATACGGTACATAATACTACGACACGTCCTCTAACTGAATATGCCATTCTCTATGACACACGCATATCCCGTCCTCCGACTCGAACTCTTGCCTTTGCCTTTTATAGAGTCACAGTCTAGATCTTCCCATTTGCCCTTGGGACTATGCTGTACTCCCGATTTCGATACCTGTATACCGATACATTGTTCTCTATCTTGTAAGCCAGGATTCTCTGAAATATTATACAGAAATGCATTACATTGCTACACACCGTCAGGACTGTAAACCGCATGTCATTTTAACCTCGATAGAACGTGCATTGGTATATCCTGGAACTGATCAATGAACCACGCTAAAACCACAATAACTGATTAAGTTATTAAACACGGCAAATTGGTGTGGACTCTGCCGAAGTATCTCAGTTCCTAGTTTGTGTATTACGAATAAATCCTTTCCTGTAGATTTTGAAATGTACACTGTTGGTCTATAGTAAATATTATTCACAATCAGAATCGTGTTCTCGATTTTTTATTCTTTATTATTTATAGTGGCTAGTCAATTAGCATAAACTGTATTACAGTACCAGTAAATGGCCTGTAGTCCACGTATAATAATTGTAAATAATTAACAAATATACAAATAATATAAAACTACATAAAAACATGTACATAAACATAATATGCATAAGAGTGAGGATTATGTATTATAATTCAAATACTGCACTAACTTTTGATCGACGATGTTTCGACCGTAGAGTACGATCTTGTTCGAGTCACTGAGAGCTCTGGACTGTGGCACCCCCGTCACCGAGGGTGTATCACGTGACAAACGGCGAGGTATGTTGTCCGGTCCTATGCGTGCGCGAGCTGGTTCCGTTGTCCCCCATTTTTATTGTATTAGATTGAAAAGATCGTAGTGTCAAAGAATCAATTTGGCAACGTATTGAAAATCCATCAGTTAATAAAAAAGGGGACTTCGGTGTGTCACAGTCCAGCTCTCATTGACTCGAAAAGGATCGTGGGATACGGTCGAAACGGCGTCGATCAACAGTTAGTGCAGTATTTGAATTATGATCATGCATAGGCATAGGCTATTTACAAGGTTGAAAATACTGCGTTAGACTAGCTACATTTCGTATGGTATACATACATATGCATAGTTAATTAGCGGAATGGCATGTTTATTACTTTCTCGGAAAATTATCATTGTTTGATGCTTGCGAAAAAGCACTATAGCAATGCGCGCTTTATTTGAAATGCTCTCAAAAAAGTATAGGCGCTTGGTACCAGCATTAAATAGCGGCGTGTTGATCTTAAGGAAGACGCACCCGCAAAATGTACATTTTTAATTTGTATGTCATACCAACTCCTTTCACGATACTATTAAACGTCTTAGCTACTAACAAAAACTTCCTTCACAGGTTAAAAAATGGGTTTTTGAAACTAATTTGTATGCAATAGCAACCTAAGACGAAACAAGAACTTCTTCTGAGTGTCTGTATCAGTGTAGGTTGTATACAAATTACTTTCAAAACCAATTTTTATACCTTAAACTTTTTACTGGTACTATCTTGATACACAAATCTAATATTGGATACGTACTCCACTTGAAAAAAGTCGATGGTTTTCTTCTTTCTATTTCATTGAAATCGCCTTTCAAGCCGAGATACACATATTCCACACCGTACATCTCCGCATAACTCACAAGCTGTATAATACATGGCACTGTTATATTGTTCGTGTTCATATGCATTATACTACATAACATATACTACAATATAATTATATTGTATATAGTACAACGTGGATAAGTACTGTATTTCGAGACGGTATAGGTCCAAACAACAACAGGTACACTGTTATATGTTTTGTATATATACAAAAACTGCTACGCATATGTCAAATATGGCTTGTACAAGATGTGTTTTCGGGGTCATTTCTGGTATTATCGTCATTTGTCAGTGACTTGTGATAGCCCTTGCATCGCATCTATATTCGTGTGACATAACCCGATGCGGTCATGGTCGTGCTAGTGCGTGATGACATGAGCACGATTCCGGTCTACGTCCGAGTAACCAGTTCGGGTGACATCTACAGATCGGTCCGGAAGTCGTTCGTATTGCGTAATTCGTAGTAAGGTAAGCTACAGAGCGTCACTAGTAATGTACGGATGACGTTGCTTTAAAAACTCGAGCTCTTCTTTAAACGCACAATATCCTCCCGTGTACAAAAATGATTCCAACAGAGTATGTTCATTCTTGAAAACGATGGACGATGCATGAAAGTACCGGTGGGTTAAGTACTGTTAAGTGGGTTAATTGGCGGGGATAGCTCAATTGGTAGAGCGTTGGATTTGTAATCCAAAGGTTGCGGGTTCGACCCCCGGCCGGCGCATTA
>WNLI01114414.1:0-16714 GCA_025802215.1 Wirenia argentea
AAGTATGTATGAGTCATAATTGTAGTGATAAATATGGGGTAACTAAATTCTGAACCATGTATTGGTTGAATATGTAATGTCAAATCGGTATGCACTATTTATATAATAGAAACTTGTCACGTGGGCACTATACGGATATATACTCATCACGAGGGGCGAATGTGTATGTGCCCGAGGGACCCGTTTCTATTATATTTAGATCACAGCCTACCCTTACTTTTTTCAGAGATTTTTATTGGTTAAAACCTCGTCACGTGGGATGTACGTTAATCACTCCATTCAAAATTAATTCCATCTAGAAAATTCTACATTATATCTATGTTTGAAACACCGAGGAAGAACCGATAGTTATGTGTTCGCCAAAATCGTGACGTCATAAATCATCAGAAATCGTATAGTGGACAGCTCGATTCTGAAGTGCCACGTGACGAGGTTTTAACCAATACAAAATTACAAATCACAGAAAAAATAGCGGTATGAACTAATCCGTAGTCACTGTATTTGTTGTTGTCAAAATTTGGATTAGGCAGGCACAGATGGATGAATTTTTTGTTAATTTTCAGCAGCCTCACTTCCGCAATAGCCGAATGTTGACAGAAATTTGCAGCAAGAGTGATGGTAAAGTTTTATGAATGTGTCCTTGTTGTGGACGAATGAAAATGTAATTGTCACCAATTCTGAATTATATTGTAACTGAAAATGGCACATTTTCAAATGATTATTTTGTCCTCGGTAAACCATCATCAATATCATCGGCTAATTGTCAAACTCGCCAAGATGGTCAATGTCTGCCAATCAAAACTTCAGATTGACCAATCACATAGCTGGAGATTACTGAGTGTTCATGGAAAAGGGTGACTCGATACGAACAAAATGTAATGTAAGAAAGATGTCATTCCATCCTACTATACTTTATTGTGGCAACTAAAGAAAGATCAATGCCTGCATACTATGTGGATTGTTTTGCACTTAAAGGTACTGCATACTCTAGGCAAATAGTATCTTTTGAGGGATGATACGGATGGTATTGAAGGTTAAATTAAGCCTACATGCTATGAGAGTATTTTTTTATTATTTTATTATTTAAAGTGATTTGCATATTATAAGTCTATAATACAATGTAAATTATATAAATAGCTTTCACATAAGTATCTTAACCCTACCCCTAGTATGTAGTTGGACTACCTCTCGTTAAGAAGAGCATCTCCCGCTAAGATGCTCTTCTTAGCGGGAGATTGTCTCCTTAAGCAGAGGTACATAGTAGGGGTAGGGTTAAGATACTGTCCTAGCATGTATGCTTAATTTGACCTTCAATACCATTCCTATCATCCCTCAAAATATACTATTTGCCTGGAGTGCCCCTTTAAAAAATGAATTAAAATGTTGCAGGATTGAACTGCTGGATTTTGTGTGCGACGTCACAACTCGATCTGTAATATGTATATCTTCACATATTATGTAAACGATATACAGCAGTCTGTAGTATATTGGGGAGCTGAAGGCTCATTGGGCCATGGCCCGCCATGCATGGTTGCCCGATTGGGGCTCTTATTTGCAAAAATGTTCATCAGACTGGTAGTTTTCAATAGTATCTGACTTTTACACAGTCAACTCACATTTAGGTTATGTGTCGACGTTTCGACGTCCATTAACGGGCGTCTTCTTCAGGTCTGACATTCCCGCAGCCTTCGCATAATGGTCACGTGATGAAAAAAGGTGATTAATAAGGGAGGTAATATGGACATGATAAACGACAGATAACATGAACAGAGACGAGGGGGCATCAACACATCTGTATGATCCAGTTTTGGCCAACACGTCACGTGACCATGATGCGAAAGCCGCGGGAATGTCAGTCCCGAAGAAGACGGCATGGAATGGACGTCGAAATAAAACGTCGACACATAACCTAAATGTGAGTTGACTGTGTAAAAATTAAACTGTTACTATTGGGGCTCCCACCCCCAGAGAATGCATTCCACAGCTCTGTATAAATAAACTAGACAGTACAAAAATTCATTTTGTTTTTTGTTTTTAATGTTTAAAGATCTATTGTACACACTGTACTACTCCACATTTTTTTGGCAGGCAGAAAATTATTTTTTCAATGTTTATCGTATTTTTAATACATATTTTTCTAAGGCAAAATATCACGATTTTTTATTGAAATCAGTGACAGAAGTATTAAATAATGTACTTTGTAATATTTTCTGTGTCATTCAATCAATGAAAAATATGCTGTTTCTGTAATGAAAATGTAACGACTAATTTCAGAAGCGGTATCAGAAATATCACCAACTGATGAGAAGACGACAGAAACATCCGTCATTCCGACAGAGACGATCCTTCCTCAGCAGACTGAAGTTTCCAGTTTCGAGATGATAATTGCTGATGAGCCTGTTACAACTGATGAAGGTCTACTCCAGTTGATCGTTGAGGACATCATACAGATCGTACCCGAGGAACAGGTCCCTGAGGAACGCCACCCGAGTCCAAGCAAAGAGACGGTCCACATCGATATCGCGCCGGCTGATGAACAACAACTCTTAACCGTGTCCCAACAACAGGTCATCATCTCAGAAGAAGAAAAACCTGGAGAAATTCTCGATTTTACCACAGAGGCTTCTTTCGAGGCAGCAACAGAAAGCCAGCCAGAAATGGAAACGGTTGAGGCAGAGATCGATTACGTTTTGCAAGATTCTGAGGACATTGAACCAGTTGAAGAAGACCAGACCACGCCACAATTCACAGCGGTTGATATCATCGAAGTCTCGCAACAAGAAATTGTTCCCTTGCAGACAGTCGACGACATGGAAACACAACAACTTGATGTTGATTTCACTCCAGCGCAGGAAGTTGATGAATCGTACGTCACACAACAGGACGTCCTTATTTCAGAGGAAGAAAAACCAGATACTGTAGAAATATCCGAGGAGTTCGATTTAGTCACACCTGATACACAACAAGTTGTTTCAGAAACCGTAGAAATCGAGATGATCCCGTCTCCTCTAGAAGACACGGAGGATTTTCAAGAGGAGACAACAATTTTGTTGTCTGAGGTTGAGGAACCTCAGGAGCAAATTTCGGTGGGAGAAACCCCACATTTCGTTAATCAACTAACACCCCTCAAGGTCACGGAAGGTCAGAAGACGGAGTTCATTTGTGAGGTCCGCGCGGAGCCAGCACCTACTGTCAAATGGCTGCTCGATAACGAAGAGGTAACAAAATACACACTATTAGTTTTACTATTATTGATACTATCATAATACAGTGCTCTCATCTACAGAATAGGAGGTCAGGTCGGCTCTTCATTGCTTGCTGGATTGATTTAATTAATTTTGCTTCACTAACTGGATGTTTTGAAGATTGTCCGATTCTAATTTTAACCCATTTCATGGATAATATATACTTACAACCTACCAGCCAATCAATGTACATACAGTAAAACCTGTACTAGAAGCCACCTCTCTATCACTGCCACCTGTCTACAACTACCATGTGTCTACAGTAGTCACCTGTTACAAAGGACACTCTAAAGTCCCCTAATATAATTTTGTTACTTATTTAACTTATCTACAGCAGTCATTATTATGTGGCAATGATTTGATATTCGAAATATTCACAAAATTAATATCACCAACCTGTCTCTAAAGCCTTATTTACGACTAAGGCTACCTCTCTACAGCTGCCACTCGTGATCCCTCGCTTATTCTGCAAGTCGTGTTAAAAGCACAGCCCTCTAATCAAATAGAAAAGTGTTATTTCAGTCATTTCTAAAAGTGGAGATGATTTTCCGATATTTCTAGAAAAAAAACATGTATTGAACCTACATGGTATTTACACTGTATGCAAGTAATAATAAATATCCAGATGTAAGGTTTTTTATGACACCTAGTATATATTAAAACAATGCCAGGTGACCGACCTTGAGGTGTACCAGATGACGACAACGCCCGAAGGCGTCTGCTCTCTGGAAATAGCCGAAACCTTCCCCGAGGATGAAGGGGAGTACACGTGTGAAGCTACAAATGTCCACGGAGTTGCTTCAACAACGGCTTTGTTAACCGTCACAGGTATGTTTCTCATGGATTATTTTCTTCGATTTCCTTTTACAATATGACTAGTATAGTAGAGGAAGCGCTTGTTACCTCTTAATATTCTGACAGATTTTTCACTTCTACAATATGACTAATATAGTAGAAGGAAGTGCTTCTTACCTTTAACTATTCTCAACGATTTTTTACTTGTACAATATTATGACTAATATTGTAGAAGGAAGCAGTTCTTACCTCTTTCTATTCTCAAAGAGTTTTCACTTGACTAATATAGTGTTAGAAAGAAGGTAGTTGTTACTATTCTCAAAGATTCTTATAATCTTGTATAGATATACAGTATTTGTAATGAAGATTCAAGATGGCAAATATGATTTTAAAATACTAGCAATTTCATGCAATTTTCAAATGTGTATTTAAAAGGCTCTATGGTAGCTGAAAGAAGATGGATTCCATTTAACATGGGCAATCTTACTGATTTTTAGGTCTTACTTCCAAAATGTGTTCTGTATTTCCTTGGGCAAGTAACATGACCATAGCTTCAGGTTACATAGCTAAAACTTGGTCCATTGTCCTAATTGATATTTGAGTTGGAAAAGTACTGTGTTTAGGCAATAACCTGGCAGAAGAAGTATAATCCTAAACTAACACTTAGCCTGTTTTCCAGTAGTTATAGGCTAGATATAGTCAAGTTTGCAGTGAAGAGTTGAAGACTATTTATCATAAATTGTATTGTTATTCATGATGGATTCAAACTTCTAATGCTCTAGTGTGACAATATCGTTGATGTCTACAATCAGTATAAGAGACATGAAAATATATCGATATTTGGCTCTGCGAGTGTGCGATACTAAGCTAGTATACTTACTGTATTTTAGACATATATTACACATAATATTACATACAGCGCTCTTTATCTTTTTATCATATACCATAGAGAATGCACAGTAAGTGTAGTGAAGCATTGCATAGAAGGCGGAATCGTATATAGGTTTATTTTATTTTCCTAGAATATATTAGCTACATATTACTTTCTGTAAAACTTATTTTTTTGTGATAAATTTTCAGACATGCTATCACCAGAGACAACTGAAGCTAAAATAACACCCAAAGAAATTTCTGTAGAGCTTTTCGAAAGTGAAGTTGTTGAGTCAGTTCCTGAAATAGAAGCTCCGATTGTCGAAACGCTTATTGAAGAGAGGGAGACAATCCAGTTTCACAAAGATTTGTGGGATAAGTTTGATTTTACTTTACCTGGCAAGGAAGTTAGCGCAGAGAAAGGGGTAGATGATTCCAAAATGGTGGAAGTTGACACAGTCAGCAAAGTAGAGTCTGAATTTGAGGTGGTACCAGCAGAAATTGCTGAAGTTGGTGAAGATGCTGTCGTGCCAGAACTCAAACCTAAGACTGAAATGGAAGATCAAGAAGAGTTAGCAACCGAGATAAGTGTTGACATTGAAGTTGATGAAGATGAACCTATCATATCAGAAGTAACTGAGGAAGAACAACCAAGGGAAGAGTCTGTAGTAGAATTAGATGTAGACTTGGACTTAGAAGTCACTGCAGAGGTGGAGGAATTCATTGAAGATGAGTTATCAACTGAAGTTGTGGAAGATGATCTTGCTCCAACTGAAAAACCAAAAATGGAAGTCACCGAGTTAGTTCTTGATGTTGAAGAAAAAGAAGCAGCCATTTCTGAGATTGCTGAGATAACAATGGATCTGTCTGAAGTTGAAACAGAAGTAAGAGAAGACGAGGATATAGTTACGGAAATTGATGAAAGTGTTGAAATTCAGGAGACACAGGAAGATTTGGAGGAAGAAGAATCGGAAATACAAATCTCCGATCAGTTTGAATCTGAGATTGTTTTAGAAATACCAGATCAAGAACTTGACAAAACCAAAATTGAACTTGAACTAACCGAGCCAAGTGAAGAGATTAGTGAATTTGCAGAAGATTTGAGTAAGGCAATTCTAACTGACGTTGAAGATGAAATGGTTGCTATGGCAGATTTGGGCGAAAAAGAAGCACCAACATCAGAGATTTCTGAGATAGAAATGGATATTTCTGAAGTGGAGCAACATGAGGTTGTTGT
The DNA here is from genome assembly GCA_025802215.1 of Wirenia argentea. NCBI lineage: Eukaryota > Metazoa > Mollusca > Solenogastres > Pholidoskepia > Gymnomeniidae > Wirenia > Wirenia argentea. The sequence continues at coordinate 6,148 of WNLI01114414.1, forward strand.
GGAAGTGGAAGTATCACCAATACCAACAGATGAAGTAACTGAAGATATCCTCGTTCCTGTTGAAAAATCTGTTACAAAGGATATTCTTGTTGATATTGAAGATGGACCGACACCTGTTGAAGTCGAACTTATATCTGAAGACATACAAGAAATATTACTTGATATTGCGGAGTCAATGGAAATAACAGAAGTTGAGATACCAGAGATCGATGAAAAGGAAAAAGAGGAAGTTGTTGAAGAGAGTGTAGTGTCAACTGAGAAAGCAAAAACCGATATTACAGACATAATTCTAGATGCAGGAAGACAATCCCCTACTGAGATAAGTGAAATAGCTAGTGACATATCCAAAGTGGAACACCCAACAGAAATTCAAGAGATTGAACTTTCTCTACCTACAGATGAGACGCAGGAAACGTTTGAGATTTCAGAACCAGAAGAAGTGGAAGTTGAAATAGACACACCGCAAATCAATGACGAAGATGACGGGCAGCCTGAGATTTCGGAAGTTGCAAGCCCAGAAAAAATAAAAGTCGAAATGGTTTCTTCTGTACCAACTGACACACAAACAAGTGCTATCGAATATGCAATCACATCGGAAACAACTGATGCTCTTGAGGAAGCTGAAATTCAGCTAGAGCTTCATGTACCAACATCAGAATTTCAAATATCAGAAACAGAGGAAGTTTCTGAGATTCCCATTTCAGAAGAACGACCACAAATGGTTACTGTAACTGAGCAAATTAGCTCAGACAATCTCACTGGTGAAGTACTGGAATTAGAATTTGGGCATGAAATTCCTGAAGAAAAGGAAAGTGATGCTGACAAAGAAGAGCCGTTAGAAACAGTTGAGAAGGAGGTTGAGATTGTTGAGCAAGAAAAGAAGAAAGACGAGCTCTCAGAAGTAAGTTCATTCGTAAAGGATTTAGAAGTATCTGAAGTAGAAATGGCTGAACTGTCAGACATCGCTGAACTTGATATTGGAATACCTCAGGATATAGACATTGTTGAAGAATTGGAACTACCCTCACAAACTGAGTTGGAAGTTGAATTGACAAAGGCACTTGATGACCAACTTGAAGAACAAGAATTTGAAGCAGATATATACATTCCTGGTCAAGAAATAAGCGAGCTCGAATTTGAAATACCTGACCAAGATACATCTGATGTTGAGTTTGAAATAGAACAAGATGTCAGTCAATTTGACCTGGAAATATTTGAACCAGAAATACTTGAAGAATTCGCAAAAGAAATTTCACCCATTAAAGAAGCAGAAGAAGAAGTAGACCAGGATGTAGTAATGGAAATTGAAGAAAGTATTGAAATTCATGAAGACTTGGAAGAAGATGAATCAGAAAGTCACATCATAGATCAGTTTGAATCTGAACTCAATTTAGAAATACCAGATCAAGAACTAGACACTGCAGAAATTAAAGTTGAACTACCTGAGGCAAGTGAAGAAATTGCTGAATTCGCAGACGATCTGAGTAAGACAATTCTAACTGATGTTGAGGATGAAATAGTTGCTATGGCAGATGTTGAAGATAAAGAATCGGAACAAGATGAAGAAGTTGACCAACCAGAGCCTGCAGAAGAATATTATGTTGTTGAAGCGGAAGTATTACCAACTATAACGGATGAAGTCACCGAAGATATGCCTGCTCCCGTTGAAAAATCAATGACAATTGCAGAAGTTGAGATAGCAGATGTTGATAAAATGGAAAAGGATGATATTGTTAAAGATAGCCTAGTGTCAAGTGAAAAACCAAAAACAGATATTAGCGACATAGTTCTTGCTGTGGGCGAAGAAGAACCGCCTATACATGAGGTAGAATCAGATACTGCTAAAGACATGCTAACCGTGGATGTAAAAGATCAGGAGAGTGTGGAAATTCTGGAAGAACAGGACGAATCCCCGTCAATACCCTTCATAGATCAGTTGGAAACTGAAATTGATATAGAAATACCAGATCAAGAACTTGATATTGCTGAAATTGAATTTGAATTACCGGAGACAAGTGAAGAGATTACTGAATTCGCGGACGATCTGAGTAAGACAATTTTAACGGACGCTGAGGATGAAGTGGTTGCGGTAACAAAAGATGTAGCTGACATGGCCGATGTAAGTATTGATGTAAGCAGTGATGAGGAAGTGCCCCTGGAAGATTTTGAATTACCAGATGATGAAATAACCACTCAAGAAACACATGAAATTGAAATAGAACTACCTGTAGATGAAGTTGACATTACAAAGGATGACGACAGTGATATTGATGAAAAGGAAGAAATATTTGATGTAGAAATTGAAGAAGACCTGACTAGAGTTGATGAAGAAAAAGTAGAGGACATTGATGAAGAGTTGGACCTAACCAAAGATGAAAGTGACATTGAACATATCAAAGAAAAAGTGGCAGCATCTAATGATGAATTTGATATTATCAAAGATGACGACTCAGACATTGTGGACAAAGCAATGGAACTACAAGTAACTGAACCAGAAGAAGCAACTGATGTTGAAGATGAGATAGACATTACAGGGGATGAAGAAAGTGATGTAGAAAGAGATGAACCAATAATAGAAGATGAAATACCAGAGGTAGATACAATTATTCAAAAAGAAAAAGATGCGCTAGTTTCACTTGAAACGCCACAAACTGTAATTCATGAAGTTGTGGTCGATATACCAGCAAAAGATGAAGTTAGTGTAATAGCTGTCGAGAAGGAGCAAGAACAGGAAATTTCAGTATCCAAGCAAGAAATCAGTGCGGATGAATTAGATATAATATCAGACTTTGCAGAAGATCTTAGCAAAGAAATAACATCAGAGGTAGAATTGGGGTCACTAACACAGACAGAGGAGATTGCTGTCCCGAGCATAACAGATGAAGATGAAGAAATAGCCACCGATGAAGATGATGAAGTTCAGTCTGAAATAATTGCTACGAAAGAGGAGAGTAGTGATGTTGAAATAGAAGTACAAGAAGAACAATATGACTTAGATGTAGACGTCTCTGCACCCAGCGTGACTGAAGAATCCAAGATTGACATAGTACTGGATAAATCAATAGATGAGGTGGAATCCAGCAAAGAAAAATCAGATGAAGTTAAATTGGAAATAACCCCACAAGAAAGTGTTGAGACAATTTTAGAAATGGAAGTATCTGTAGTCGATGAGACAGTTGCCGAAGAATCTGTAATAGAGGAAGAAAAGCCAGAGGAACAGATTGACACTGAAGCCCATGAAGAAATAGAATTGGAAGTATCTGCTGTAGTACAGATGGAAGAAGATATACTTGAAATACCAGATGAGACTGCAGAAAAATTTGCACTCTCGGAGCCACAAGAAATAAAAGATGAAATGGAACTACCAGCAACCACTGAGGATGTTGAAGATGTTGAAGCAGAGGTGTCAACAACTATACCTGATGAAGTCTCACCAACTGTAACTGAAGTCGATGAAGATGTGTTACTTCCTGTTCAAAAAGAAAAGTCAGACATTGATCTTGGCATCGGAGAAGAACCAACACCTGCAGTAATGCAAGGACCTTCAGATGTTCAAGTTGACCAGTTATCTGAAGAGATGGAGGAAATATGGTCTAACATTGCTGAAACAATGAAAGTCTTGGAAGTTGAGATACCTGTGGCTGATGATGTTACACAAGATGAAAAAGAAGTTTCTGAAGACACCATAGTCTCTGTTGAAAAAGCCAGACCTGAAATTAAGGAAATGGCACTTGATATACCCGAGAAAGTGAAATCATCAAATGAAGTAGATTTATCAGCTGACGAACCTGATGATGTTGATTTACAAATAACTTCCAAGGACGTATCAGAACTTGACATAGAGATATCCTCCAAAGCACCCACTGAGTCTGCAGAAATCGAACTAGAGTTAACGGCACCAGAAAAATTCACTGATGAAATTGGTGTTGAGATATTACAACCAAAACAACCCATTCAGGATCTTGACATTGAATCAGTGGAGGTAGAAATAGCGACAACCATACCAGACAAAGTAACTGAGGAAATTGAGGTTGAAATAGCGACACCACAAGAAATCAGTGTGGATGTTGAAAAGGAAGTATCAGAGGAAATTCTAGAAACTGATGAACTTATAAGTGAGGATGTTGTAGTAGAAATATCAGAAAAAGAACAAACACTTGAAATCGATGAGGGTTTGGTGCTCGAAATACCAACAGAAGTTGAAGAAGAAGATACAATGGTGGAAGAAACTGATCTTCAGCTAGAGGAGGTATTGGAGTTTGATGTATCAACAGGCATGGAAGAAAGGGATCAAATTATGGAAGAAGCTAATCTAGATATCGATGAAGTATCAGAGTTAGAAATATCACCAGATGAGGATGAAGAAATTACAGAGACCGTGAAACTTGAAATTGAGCCTGATGTTGCGCAAAGTGAAGAGGTAGAAGATCAACAAAAAACTGAAGTAATTGCTCCTACAGATGAACCAGAAAAAGAAATACAGATTGTGGAAGATAAAATAGAAACAGAGGATGCTGACATACCGGAAGAACCTAAAATTGAAGAGGTGGAAGTAGATATCATAGAACAGCAGCCAGAAGAAGTAGATGCTGCTGTGTCAGATAGCATCCCAGCGGATGTTCAAGCAGAAATTTTACCACGCGATGAAGAACCAGAAGAGACAACAATTGACGAAGAATTGATAGCAGATGAAGTTAAAGCTGAAGTATTTATCGAAGATGAACCAAAGCAAGTTGTGGAAAGATTGCCAGAACTTCAAGAATCACATAAGAAAGAAACAACACAGGAAATAACAATGACTGAAGACATGTTGCCATCTGAAAAATCCACTGAATTTTTTGGTACAGAATCAATGACGCTTATGGATGAAACCGGAGAAATGCTTGAAATGACATTTGATACTGAAGTAGAATTTACAGAAGATAAACCCAAAGATGAACTTGTAATTGAAGAATTGCCAACCACTGAGGAGGACATTGAGTATGTTGTGACAGAGGAACCAGAATTGGCACCTGAAGAAATCTCTGACGTTGTCGGTTCAGAAGAATCCATCATTCTTTTAGATGAAACTGTAGAATCACTTGACACGGAAGTACAAAGTGATGCAGAAGATGTACATGTGGAAATACATACAGGTGATGAACCTGAGGAAGAGTTATCTATTGTGGAAGAATTAGGAACACCACAAGAACCAGTTGAGGAAGAAACAACACAGGAAATTACACTGACTGAAGATCTGTTGCCACATGAAAAATCCACCAAACTTTTTGATACAGGATCTATGACTCTTTTGGACGAAGGCGGAGACATACTTGAAATGACATTTGATACTGAAGTCGAAATTACAGAAGATCAACCCAAAGATGATTTGTTTATTGAGCAAGAATTACCAACAGTTGATGACGACATTGAATTGGAGGCAGAAATTGAACACAAAGAACTTACTACTGATGAAGTATTGGCATCTGACGAAATCCCAGAAATCGATTCAGAAGAATCAATCACTCTTTCTGCTGAAACCGAAGAAACACTTGATTTACCATTTGACACAGAAGTACAAGATATACAGGCAGAAATATTTACCGGCGATGAACCAAAGGAAGAGTTAATAATTGACGAAGAATTAACAACACCACAGGAACTTGATGAGCCAGAAACGGCACAGGAAATATCAATGACTGAAGATGTGTTGTCAGATGAAAAATCCACCAAACTTTTTGATACAGGATCTATGACGCTTTTGGACGAAACCGGAGAAGTACTTGAAATGACATTTGATACTGAAGTAGAATTTACAGAAGATAAAGCCAAGGATGAATTGCTTATTGAAGAAGAATTGCCAGCCGCTGAGGAGGACATTGACTATGTAGTGACGGACGAACCAGAAGAAGAAATGGCACCTGAAGAAATCTCTGAAGTTGTTGATTCAGAAGAATCCATCGTTCTTTTAGATGAAACCATAGAATCACTTGACACGGAAGTAGAAAGTGATACGCAAGATGTCCAGGCAGAAATACTTACAGGTGATAAACCCAAGGAAGAGTTATCGACTGAAGAAGAATTAGCAATTGAGGCTGAAATTGAACACAAAGAACTTACTACTGACAAAGTATTCGCACCTGACAAAATCCCAGAAGTCAGTTCACAAGAATCCATCACTCTTTCGACTGAAACTGAAGAAACGCTTGAAGAAACAGTTGACACGGAAGTAGAAAGTGATACACAAGACGTACATGCAGAAATACTTACAGATGATGAACCCAAGGAAGAGTTACCAGTTGAGGAAGAATTAGCAGCACCACAAGAACTAGATGAGGAAGAAACAACACAGGAAATAACACTGACTGAAGATCTGTTGCCACATGAAAAATCAACCAAACTTTTTGATACGGGATCCATGACTCTTTTGGACGAAGGCGGAGAAGTTCTTGAAATGACATTTGATACTGAAGTAGAAATTACAGAAGATCAACCCAAAGATGATTTGCTTATTGAGCAAGAATTACCAACAGTTGATGACGACATTGAATTGGAGCCAGAAATTCAGCACAAAGAACTTAGTACTGACGAAATCCCAGAAGTCGATTCAGAAGAAACCATCACTCTTTCTGCTGAAACTGAAGAAACGCTTGATTTAACATTTGACACGGAAGTACAAGATATACAGGCAGAAATATTTACAGGCGATGAACCAAAGGAAGAGTTAATAATTGAGGAAGAATTAGCAACACCACAAGAACTTGACGAGCAAGAAACAACACAAGAAACACCAATCGCTGAAGATGTGTTGGCAGAATCAGAAGAATCCAGTGAAGTTGGTACAGAAGAACCCATAACTGATGACTCACGGGAAATACTTGAAATGACTGTTGATACTGAAGTAGAATTTGCACAGGATAAACCAGTTGATTCTTATGATTTAGAGGAGCATGTGCCTGAAACTGAAGTTGTTTCTTATCAAGAAGAACTGATCCTAGAATCGGCAGAAGACACAGAATTTACAAGCACTGAAGTAGTTTCTGTGGAGGAAGAAGAAGAAGATGTAGATACGGTACCAGAATTTGCAGATGAACACGCAGAGAAGTCTCCAGAGAAAGTTATTACGTCGTCAGAGGAAATTGCCGAATTCACACTTGAAGATATTGATGCAACCGATCTTGCTGACACAATCATTGAAATCCAAGATGTTGAACCGCAATATGTCGGAGAAGAGGCGATGGGTGAAAAGGTTGACACCACTGAAGATGTTGAAGTTGCACTAGAGCAAACACCACTATTTGTTTCTGAACAAGACCAAGCACTCATCGAAGAAGATATTGAAGAAACTGAAGTAATTGACCAATTTAACATTGACACTTCTGAGGTTGCAGCAGATTACGATGAAACTGTTGAATTAGAGGAAATTCTTCAATTTGTCGAAGAACAGAAAGAAGAAAAATCCATGGAGAAAGATATAGAATCAACTGAAGAAATTGCAGAATTTACACTAGAAAGTACAGAAGTAACATCTGAGTCAGCAGATATAGAAACGATGGATATTCCACAATTTGTTGAAGAACTGGAGGAATTTAAACGGGATGAAGAACTTCAATCCACGGAAGAAATAGGTGAATTTGCCATTGAAAGTTCCGAAGTTGCATCAGAAGCTGCAGATGTTGAGACTGAAGAAATACCACAACTAAAAGAAGTTGATCAAGGTGTGGAAGAAACTGAAGAGTTTACTGAATTAATCATTGAAAGCACAAGTGTTGTGGATGAGTCTGCAGAAATTGAAACAGCGGATGTGGCACAATTTGTTGTTGAAGAAGATGAGGGAACTGTTGAAGATGAAATTGAATCTACTGAAGATACACTAGAATTCACTATTGATAGCACTGAGGTAATTACTGATATGTCTGAGGTGAAGATTGAAGACACGGCACAATTTGTGGAAGAAGAGTTGGTAGAACAATCAATTGATGATACGGAAGACACAGAGCAGGTGTCTGAATTCACTATAGAGAGCACAGATATACAAGTAGATACTGATAAAGCTGTCATAGAGGTTATTCCTCAGTTTGTGTCAGAAGAAGCAGAAGAAAATGAACATGAAACACTTGAGGACCAGGATGAAAGTGATATGCCAGAGTTCACAATTGAGAGTGTAGATGTTACTACAGACACGGATATTACTCTAACCGAAGACACCGTGACGCAATTTGTGGCTGAGGCAGATGATCAAGTATTCGCTGAAGAAGATGTCTTGGAAGTAACGGCAGAGACTGAGCCACAATTTGTAGCAGAAACCGAGGAAGAGATATTGATCCCAGACACAGAAGAAACGGAAGAAGTTGATACAATAGATGCTACTGAAATGAGTGAAATATCAGAAACCCTAGAAATTGAAGATACCATGCCTGAAGTTGCATCACAAGGTGCAAAGTCTACCGATGATTCTGATGAACTTGGTGACTTTACAATAGAAACAGATGTCACGATGGAGATTGAAGTACAAGAGGAGGACAAAGACCTTGGTGTTAAGACTGATGTTGATGAAGAGCTTGATTTCACAATTGAAAGCACAAAAGCTATTGATGAAATAGTGGAAGAACAAATTACCCTGGAAGATGAACCAGAAATACCTCTAGAGCAAGAAATTGTTGAACCTATTGTGGAAGATACTTTAGATACTTTAGAAGCTGAGGTTGTTGATGAAAGTTTTGAGGTTGAAATTACTGACACCGTTGTTATGGCTGAACCAGAGGAAACCTTTGACTTGGTTGAAAGTGAGATAGAAGTAGCATCTGAAGTTGAGCAAGCGGAGGAAGTCACTCTTGACATGGAACCATCAGAAGTAGAGTTTGATCTGAAACCATCTGGTGATATTGCGGTGTTAGAAGTTGAGGAAGATTTAGAAATTCTTGAAGACGATGAGATTTCTTTTGAGGCTGAAGTTTCTGTTGAAGAACAAGTCACCGATGAAGATCAAGGTATCTGCACTTGATGTTTTAAGTTTGCAAAGCTAGAAGTAGACGCTGCAACAACATTCACGTTTCAATAATTTGTCTTGTCGTTGGCTAAGTATTCAATGTGCTTTAGTTTTTGCAGTTTCAATTACTGTATGTATAGATTTAAATTTAATTTTGTATTTAACGTATCTATATTATTTAATTTTTATCATTATAATTTATGCTTTTTATGCTTCTAATAACATTCCAGTATTTATCGTTACTTCTTTTTATTTCATATATAATTTAACGCCTTTGCATAAAAAATTTTGCATATCATTGCGATATTTAGTTGATCAGTCGCAGCATATGCCTCTCATTCCTATTTCACTAAAAACGGATATTCTTTTAATTTTCATTAATTTATTTTATTTTGGCTGGCTTTATTAATTCTTATACAATTTATTTTGCTTTCAATGCAAAACTAGATGCTACGTTATAATATTTTGCGCGTACTACTAAATTGCATGATTAATTCGGTTTCCATTCTTTTTTAGCAAGCGTATCCATAATAAAAATGGATATTCATAATCATGCATATTTTATTTAACAATCATAAATAATTACAATTCAAAACATGTACAATATACTAAATACTTTATAAATTGCATGCGCCATAATATCTCGTACAAAATTTAGTATTTTTCATGAGCTTTTCATTCAAATTTGAATAAAATTAAGTGCGATTTATACTGTACACTCAAGATATGTAAAAAATAAAACCAGTTTACGGCGTAGGTGTTTTCCCCTTTCCTTTTTTCAAATATCATTTGAAGCGATCTTAATTATACTATTGACCTTTTTCAAAAACTTATTTATATGAATGCGGTGTTGACTAGGCCTACAGTAATGCTATTATTGTGATGTGTGTGACACTTATTTCTTTTCCCCTCACAACACTTTTGTAGCAGAAAGGTAGCACTTTACATTTCACGCTTTTCTAAACCCTTACCCTATTCTATCACCATTACTCTCTGCTCTATGTAATGTGTGAAATAATTGTGAACAGATATTCTCGCTGAAGAGCAAATTGCAGTGGAACAGTCGCTGTCAGAAAAGGAACGTCTTATGACAGCAGGTGAGAAATCGTTTTGTAATTTCCTTATTCTATTACAGGAATTTCTTCAAGAGACTTCCAAGAGGGTTAAAATCACTACACATGTACACTATGAGTTCAAGAATTACTATAATCGCTAAAATGCTTCAAGTCTGTGAATAATAATAATAAAATTAATCGACAGACAACAACTTTTGTGCAAGAATTACTATAATCACTAAAATGCTTCAAGTCTATCATAAATTATCTTCTATGAAGACTATCCAACCTGATGAACTTTTTCAAGAATATAATAAAATTAATTGACAAATACAACAACTTCTTCCAGAGCTGCTTATAGATGAACTCTCATAGTACAGTATCAGCACAATACCACCAATGTAATACCTGCATTCTGAGATCTCCAATAGAAAAAGAAAGTAGTCTAAAGTCGTTGCTATACATGCGAACTGGGGGAAAGCGAACTGGAGCAAAGTGGGGTAAAGTGGTTTGTTCCAGATCACTTTCAAACCGGTACGAAAAT
>WNLI01114415.1:0-10435 GCA_025802215.1 Wirenia argentea
CTCGCGGAATCCCGTAATCGCTTAAGCGTCCTCGCCGATTTCGCACAGTTCAACCCGATGGAAATGCGAGTGAATTCTAACGTGTTCATGTGGCACGGGCGCATGGCGGCCATCTTTGATGAACACGCAACGATCATTCAAGAGAAGCGAAGTCAGTTCGAGGACGGCTTGAAGGTTTGTTTTATGTTACCCACGTTAAGATCTGTGATGAGCTTAATGTAGTTCATTCGGTCTCTTAAAACTTGAGCAGCTAAATATTTATTTTGCCCAAAACAGGGTGTTGCCAAATGTTGAGAAATATAAGTGAAAAATGTCCACAATAGAAGATTAGTACTTCACTGCAATTCCTACCTTCATTTCATCTTATTTTGAAGTTATTGTCATGTATACATAACTTGCGGTAAGGAAGGGATTATTAACTCCTTGACTGCCAACTCTCTCAATAATATGTTTATGATGTATAGATAAATTGGTAATCGAGAAGTTAAAGAACATGGAAGTTTGATGATGAAACCTATTAAAATCAACCACATTTTTCTGCAATCAATTCAAGTTGAACTTCATAAACATTAAACTGTAATTTATGTCGGCTTTCCATCACCAAGTTTGATCAATTTACCCTATCGATAAAGTTTGTTTCTTGCTTACGTGATTAAATCATCAGTAAAATGCTTTTGCAGTATATTAGATACTAGCATTAATTACCCGTGCATCCATAGTAAATATATACATCCATCGTATCCGTGCAGTTGATGCTGAACGGAAAAAGTCACAGGAAAAAAGTCGGATATAAAATCACAGGAAATGGATTTAATGGAATAAAGTCATGGAACTATAAACTATAAAGTCACAATAAGTATCTGTTGCCAGTAAAATGTTGTGGTGTCGGTAGTGTGATGTCGTTGGTATGGTGTCGCTTGTGTGATGTAGTGTCAATGATGTACTGGTACTGTGGAGTCAGAGGTGTGGAGTGAGCGGCCTGGTGTCGGGGGGTGCTATTGATTGATTTGGTCCCCTCCTGTGTGGTGTAGCTTATTTTGCAGCCTGTACTGTATGTGACAAATTGTTTTTACACAGCTGCGGCGGGAGCGGTTCATCGAGGAGATGGAAGGGTACTCGAAGCAGGTGGAAGAGTTCCAGGTGCTCGGTGACATGAACGATGTACACAAGTACCTACGTAAGGCCAAACTCCTTGATGAGCGGCTGCAGGGAGCAGCTGACAAGGTAACATACATAATTTTTTTTAAATTTGTTATTATAATAATAACTGAGCATTTTATAACTTAGTGGAATATGACCACATCCTAGTGTGGCATGTGTAAGTGCGACTCATTTCAAGGGAGTAATACCCCAATGGGACTGCCCGTGACTAGCACTTTAACCTATGTCCAACACATACACGTGTAAAGTGACCGAAAGTTAGATGTTATCATGGTGGGCAAACCAGAGAACCCGGAGAAAACCACATGTTCAGAAATATTTCCATCTTCCATTATGAGAAGGCAGAGGGGAAAAGCTAGTAGAATTCCTACGAAAGCTACCCAGTCCCCAACTGCCCAATATAGCCAATGAACTAGTGGGGGCAATTAGGGGTAACTTCCTTGCCCAAGAGAATTACAGAATCACAGGGAAAATGACTCAAACATTTGCCGCAGCCCAGGCTTGAACCCGGGACCCCCTGCACTGTAGGCGAGCATTCTACCACTGAGCTACTGCCCCTTTTTGTTATTATAAAATTCATTATGACTTTCTGATAAGCTGATAACGCTTGTTGGCACGGCCATAATATCGTGTACTTGTGCCGTGTTCGGGACATCTCGCAAGTACCAGTCACGGGACCTGAGCAGACTATTTCCATCTTTCATGACTCAAAGACAATGCAAAGAAGCTATCAGAATTCCTATGATTTAATTTTCAAAAAACCACATAAAAACCACAATATTTGCACTTTTATGCATATTTAGGGAGGGTTGGCATCATTACTGTCTGTTGCAAAAAAATTCGATCCGAACATGTCAATTTTTTGCATTTTAAATGTGTCTTCAACTGTGATCTAGATCTGGTGATTTGAGATTCCCAGTGACATGTACAGTATCAAGATTTTTAACCACTTTAATGTGTGACTATTGAGGTGTGATTTTGACATTGAAAGAATCACTCATGCCTCTTTCTGTATACAGATTGAAGCCTTTAACACGGAGGAGGAATCATTTGGATGGCAGACGACATCGTACCCACAACGCAGCGAGATACTCGGTACGCTGCGACCTTTCCTTCAGCTATACGAGGTCACCGTCGAATTCAATAGCAAATTCAAGTATGTCACATTAAATAATAATTAAGAATAATAGCATTTTATACGGTAAAAAATGATTTCCAAGGCCGCAGTATGGAGTACAGGCTGTGATCGACTGTGCATTTTCTATATTTGAACATTGTTACTGTGTGATGCTATGGTGATATTGACAAAATGTATACAGTATAGCTCATTGGTTAGTCTTACAATAGCCTCTCAAATGCGCATGTTCCATAGCATGTTCCATGGTATTGCTATGATGGTATTTCTTGTTTACATGTACCTTTATTGAACATAACTCATTTATTGGTGGGCTTGTGGCCCTATTAGTATGGATTTTTTTGGTATATTGAGACATGGTTACCGTGTGTTGCTACGTATTACGATATATTGTGACATGGTGATATATCCAAATTTTAACATCATTCAAATTCAAAATGTTCAAATTCAAAATAAAATTCATGTATTTGTTTTACCAAAATTATCCTCCTGTTTAACCAGTCCTATGGCCTGCAGCCTTGGATAATCGGCCCTTTTTCGTCTCTACATACACAATGTCATGTAAAGTGACGGAAAGTTAGATGCTATCATGGTGGGGAAACCGTAGAACCCAGATAAAACCGCCGATATGGGCTGAGTATTTCCATCTTCCATTACTCGAAGACAGAAGAAGCTAGTAGAATTCCTACGAAAGCTATCCAGTCCACAGCTGCTCAATTTATCCATTGAACTAGTGGAGGCATATAGGGGTAAGTTCCTTGCCCAAGAGAATTACAGAAACACAGGGAAAATGCCACAAACATTTGCCGCGGCCCAGGTTTCAACCCAGGACCCCGAGATCGGTAAGCAAGCAATCTACAACTGAGCTACTGTCCCCCTATGTCACATATAAAGAACGCTGTTAGGTATTTTTTTCATTGTTACTTGGAAATTTCATGTGAGCATTTTGTTTCGCCAGGGGTTGGATGGACGGGCCAATGTCGGGAGTGAACCCCGATCAGACTGAAGTGGAGGTCGGCAACTACTGGAGGACGCTCTTCAAGCTTGAGAAGGGATTTGCAGAGGTTCCAGCGGCTAAAGGCATCACTAGCAAGGTTATTACCACTATACAATAAAACCTGTCCGAAAGGCCACCTCTACAACAACCACCTGTCCACAAAGGACACTCCAGATACCCCAATGCATATTGTTCCTTATTTAACCTGTCTCCAAAGTAAAGTAGCCAAACTTATATATCGCTCGTTAAATCAGATGTCACCACTGGTAGAGTTTCATGCTACAGCTGCAGAAGTAGCACAACGTTACTCCCCAAACCATACATTCACCATTGAAAATGAATATACGATCAGTATCAATTTTACAGGCTAGCGAAATGTGCTCTGACCCACAAAGCACCGAGAAATCACTCAGAAAAATTTTCAGATAAAACACCGATCTCAGAGTCCGAGATTCGAACCCACAACCCTGGGTACCAAATTAATGTCAACTCCATGCTTTAACCAACTGAGCTATCCCACCCCTATTGGGAGATACTGTTGGTCGTTTATGATAAAGACTTTACAAAATCATTGTGTTATTGTACCTGTGGCATCAACAATTAGGTTACATCTAAAGTTCTTCATATTGGTTTAAAATCACCAAAGATTTTTCACGTTTGACCTTTTTCTACGCCTGATATATTTAAAATGCAATTTTCTTGACAGGTGAAGGCGAAGGTTGAGGAATTCAAGGAATACATGCCACTGGTGCAGACGCTGTTCAACCCGGGTCTGCGCGACCGCCATTGGGATCAAATCTCTGAATCCGTCGACATGCTCCTCAAGCCTGACGACACCTATTGTCTCTCGAAACTGCTCGATATGAACCTACAGAAGCATGTGTCCAAGTTCGAGCTTATATCCGAGTCAGCAAGTAAGGAATACTCGCTGGAGAAAGCTCTGGAAAAGATGAAAACCGAGTGGGCACCGGTAAGTGTTTATGTCTAGGTCTTAAGGTTTAATTCCTAGTGGAAATGTGTCCGGTATAAATCGTAGGTACCTAAGTGTTAGGTATAGTTCGCAGTTCAGAAGTATGTGTCCAAGTTCGAGCTGATATCGGAGTCAGCATTTCTCTACTAACACGGGAATTTGAGTTGGGAGAGTAGCCTACTGTGTTGTACTGTAGGGGCAATCTAGCTCAATGGCTGCTTTCGTAATCAGTACTTGTACTGCCTTCGAGACGCAGCAATGACAGCAGAGATAACTAACTCTTTTAGTTTAGCTTCGAATAAAGAAATCCAAAATGAGTCGTCAATGAAATCTAAAACTAATCGAATAATTTGATCCATGCTTCAAATTTCACCCTACTACTCATTGTCAAGAATGTGTCGATCTTAGATTTTGTACGTTTTATTATGTACAGCAAAATTAGCAATATAGCCTACCCATTTTTTAGAACTCTGTATATAAATGCCATTACCAACGGATGGAATTCACGTGTCGATATTATGTCGATTGGAAAGTTATACTCTGACAAAATTAACATGTTTCATGATCACGTGTCAGCTATAGTCAAGTCTGGGTACTACCACTTGAAGAAGATTCGAGCTGAATCACTCATCCACTCTTTCGTGACGTCACGCCTCGACTCTACCAACTCTATCCTTGCCAATCTTCCTGAGTACGAAATCAAAAGACTGCAGAAGCTCCAGAACAGTGCTGCTAGACTGGTCACTTCAACCCCACGCCGTGAACACATCACCCCAATCCTGCACTCACTGCATTGGTTACCTGTGGCGCCGCGTATCTCGTACAAGATCCTCCTCATGGCGTGGAAGTGCATCCATGGTACAGCGCCTGTGTATCTCTCCGACCGTATCACTGTTCGTGCCACTCCACGCGTCACTCGCCAGTCTCAGTCCCTTCATCTCAACACTCCCAGAACACGACGTGTCAACTTCGGGGACAGGGCATTTTCGTACGTTGCTCCACGCCTCTTCAACTCTCTTCCACATGACATTCGTACAGAAACATCACTTGTAACATACAAAAACAAAATCAAAACTCATCTCTTCGTACAACACTTTTCATGCTAAACATTGTCCATTTTTTATTGTTTTCCTTCAGATTTTTTATTGTACATGTTAATTTATTGTAAGCACGTAATAATTGACTACGTATTCATTGCCATATATATCCCCATCTTTTGTTTTGTAAATTTGGATAATTATTTTTGTCTCACATATCATAAATTTTTATTCTTTCATCAAATTTTTAAAGCATTTGTAATATATTAGATTTTTAAAATTCCAGAATTTGTAAATCCATGTATTTTTAAAGCATTTGTTTCAATATTGTTTCCCTAAATTGCAATGCATGTGTATATCGATTTCATCTATTTTACTCAATCCTCAATTTTGTATTTCACAATAATAATTCTTCTTTTTGGTAATAATCATTCGATAATTTTTGTAATAATCATTCAATATTTTTACCGTCAATTTATTCTGCTCAACTGTTTCATTTTAACTTGAAGATACGTGCACTAATTTTAAATATTGGAATGTACTGATATTTTATTGTATTCAATGTGTAATGTGATTATGAATGTGTTTTATACTCTATGCTATCCAATTAATTTACGTACTTTTCAGAAGACACTGGTGATTTTAAAATTTTATGTAAACGTGTTTTGACGGTCTGACTATAAAACACGTTAAGCCCACCGTATTATTATTATTATTATTATTATTATTATTATTATATGATACACAAAGTCACTAAAGTGGATGGTGGAGAAATCGGAGGACCTATAGAAAATCACTGAACGTGTGCAGGGTTTTCCATATTGCATGACTCGAGACAGTGCGACGGGAAGAAATCAACACAATTCCTATTCGAAAGCTACCCATGCAGCACACAGATGATCAATTTAGCTCCTGAAATATAGTGGAGGCAAGAACGTGTCATACCAAGTTTTTCCGCGGCCCAGGCTTGAAATAAACTATAAAATTACACCCTGAAAACATGAGATGGCATAATTCACACGTACGGTATACATAGTTACATGTTCAACTTCACACGGCATAATTGACGTGAAACAACAACACCAACAACAATAAAGGAATATCCTACGTCACGCAACTTAGCCCCTGCCCTTTACATGATGCCTAATTAGGTTAAGGAAACCACTTATACCTTGTGCATGCAGAAGTCATGCATGGGCTACACAGAATTACGTCAGAATTACGTAAGCACGTTATGTATATACGTGCACAGATTTAGCCAGGACGCTCCCGTCTGTCACTTTGCATCGTTTGATGTGCACCAATTACGAGATGTCAATGTTCGCCACTTACTGATGTGCATGCACCATGGTGTAGTAATATCTTTGCAAGTGCATGATGATGCACGGCGTGTTCTGCGTGACGCGGGAATGTGGTAAAAGAAATAAAGAATACAAGTATTTTGTTTCATGTACGATATTTCTCTTTCCACCGTTTACAGTTAATCTGACGACATCATAAAATATTATCATGGGCAGGCGAAAGTTACATGCCCAAGCAAACACTACAGCAGCAACCTGAATTGCGCTGGTTGTTCGGTATTGCGCACACCATACACGAACAAATGCCACCTATAACCATAATACAGACCAACGTAATTTCGTACTGTACTGTACAATACCTCGAAATTTTACAATAATGCCACACACGCAAGAGTGCTATATGTCGCTATGGCTGTATTACGAAGTGGCCAACCCTACGCTCCATCCAATTTAATTTTAGCAGACGTCTGGAATCGATTTGGTGACCTCTCGTCTACATATACAACTCTTTGGCATATATCGATCCCATTTAAGATGCCGATTATACAGGTCATACACATTGTTAATGTTTCACAAGAGGTGTCGTCTTCATAAAGTCACATAAATAGGATACATATACGGCACGGTTATATAGATGATGACTGGGCGACTATGTATAGACGAAGTAGGTAGGTAGACCAAGATACGCATAATTCATACAAGAGCTCTTCCATGCTGGCATGTAATCGAACGGTTCAGATATGATTCACTCAAATGTATAAGCAAAGAGCTACATATATATTCGATAAACGCGGAGGATTAGTGAAGATACGAAATAGAACCCGCAACCGCTTGGTCATCAGAACTCTATAGCGTGGTACTACACTGCGTGAAAAGGGACTGTGGATTACGAAGATGAATTTGACTTTTTACCCACGACGCTATTACATCAAACCAAGTCATACATTGCTGTTTGACACTACGAGTAGGCCATACTCACGTAATCGACTGGGCATTTTTACGACCCGTATGTGGCTTGGTTTAGTATATAAGATCTCTGTTGCCGCCTCCTAATGTGTAATTGATTGTAACGCTGAGATGAATGTGTGTTTTCGCGCCAATTTGATGCGGTGCCGTGCGCATTAAGTGTGTGGTCAGTGCTTGGTGAAGTATGAATGGTGTGTGCATGGGTGAGTGAGATGGAATAGGGGGTCGTGTTTGGTCAAATTTATACCGTATTAACTAATCTAAAGGAAACTCCATGAACTGTGTACACCTCGCGGGGATCCTTCGTGGAAAATTGGAAATCCGCGTTAAAGATTTCCCGCCATTATCGCGGCTTTCTCATAGTTGACAGCACTTGGCAAAAATCTGTTGTTCGGTATCGGTAGTGATATATATATATATTAGGTATTACCTGCACAGTACGTAGGCTATACTGTAATATATAGTTTGCTTTGCAATCTTTTTCCATAAGGGAGAAAGCTCCTATATTAATATTTAAAAGGGTATACAAAGTATATCCAGACAGCCTAGACGTAAACAGTTCTCGGTGTTGATGTTCATACACGTATATATATTGGTGACATCTAAAACGCAAAAAACTCTGGCACCGTTTATGAATCCCGCTAAATGACTCCGTGGTAAAACTCAACTTACTCAAGTGCGATCTCCTAAAATAATGGCACTTTGTCCGTTTACCGTGGACAACACTCGCACGAGGGTTCCCATTAGCGACGACATTATCGCCTCGTGTGCGGCTTCTTTGTGCCGCGAACATCCATCTATATCTTCTCTGTGGTCACGGTTGTGTCGTATAGCGGGCGTGGGTTGTATCGCGTTCGTAGTCCGCGCGTGTACAACCTGACAGCTTACCGATATGCCTGGGGCGGTGTGGCAATAACGGATGCTATGGAAAATATAAAACACTTCACAAATGAGGACATAAACTAGGGTAATGGCCCTGCTGCTAAGCGCGAAAAAAATCGCGATAAATAGAAGAACTTACTCGCGAAAAATCGTGAAAAATCGCGAACAATCGCAAAAATCGCGAAAAATAGCCCAAATCGCGAAAATTTCTCGACTGTTTATCTATCCAATATTTTTAGTGCGTCGTTCGGATTGTGTGTCGGGAGAACTTTAACTTGCGAATTGGACGGAGTTATTTCTTTCGGTAGGACTTCTGTGTGTGGCCAACCTATGTTGTATCTGTGTATCATTTTCGCAGTGTATATTAGGGGTATGCGATGTATATTGGTCACAGACGTGTATCAGAATGTCTACATAAGTCATAATAATTCTGTCACTGTGCAGTAGAGCGTATGTAACCGGTATCGTATAAAACAGTTATGTTCGCACAAAGATATATAACATTCATAGAATATACAGCAAAGTCATCAAATCTCCAGACAACCAATTTCAAATGGATGTTCGATCGTTGTTGTCCAATAATGGTAGAGTCCCTAGGCTACACACCATGCGGCGACTTTGGTACGAATTCGTGATGGCACGCCACGTCGTGGTGTCAATTCGAGCAGGGACGACGCGTCCGATATCGGGGTAAACAGGCGGTAAAGTGGCCACTGGCCAGTGAGGCACAGATAAATTGAGTCTTCCTTCTCGTCAATCGATTAAACTATTTCGTGTATGTCCACACTATACATACAGTAGTTATAAGTATGAAAACAGATTATAGTTAGGATTGGTACGATTATCGAAACGTAAAATTTATTCCATGACATTGTTGTTTTCTTCGTCATCGTCTTGTTTTCCATTGAACTTGCCTTTCGTAAACGTGTTCTCCTTTTCTCTTTTCTTCTCTTCCTTCTCCCTCTCCTTCTTCGCAACCTATCTCTCCTCTCTCTCTCTCTCTCCTCTGTCTTCCCTTTCGGTCAGGAATAGCTCAGTGGGTATTGCGTAGGATATGAAAGGTTTCGGGTTCGACCTGCGACCATCGCATTATTCTTTTTGTTTTATCTTGGTGTTTGACTGAGTGAGAAGACATGTCTGCTTCTTCTTATATTAATCTTAACGATTCTGTACGCATGGAGATAATACGTCGGCGTCCATGTGGGCTGTAAGCCTGAATATAATATATTTTACTATTTTTTTGATTACATTGTATTTATAAACTATGCATATTTTGTGCATTACGTAGACATCCAAAATGTATCGACTAAAACTAACAATATTCTCACCACATACATGGCTGTCTTTACTCCGTCAAAAGTATTTATTAAACGATTCCCCTTCCGAGTGATAAGCAACCATTCAGTATACCTCATTACGTGGCCGATTTCCAGTCATCCAAGTATAAACGGCCAGGAGGAATAACTAACAACGAACCGCTCTAAACGACCCCGAAGATTACATAAACATATCAACGGTAATTGGTTGGGAGAAAAAATAGTGTGATATTATGTAAATATCGTTCGCTAAACGGCTGTCATTTTCCTATGTTATGTTTACTGATTATGTCAACTGTAGTCTACATGTAGGCCTATTGTTGGCACAGAGAGTCCGTCTAATTGACGAAGTACTATACAGGGTGTCCCAGAAAAACTTCCCCGCTACAAATGGTGCGATAACCAGAAAACTATAGAAGGGACAAATATACCATATATATTTTTGGAAAGCTTAGCCATTTCCGATTCCGGTGATATATTATGATACATGTGTAAAAGTTTAAAGGAAATAGCCATTTAAAGGCAATATCCGACCCCTGGTGAAAATTGCGAAACTCTCATTTTGACGTGTTTTTTATTTTTAAATCCATTGCTTGTGTTGAAAACTAAAGGATGCACATCCTCAAAACTGCAGTTTATGATTAATGTGTCTATTGTGTACACTGTAATC
>WNLI01114526.1:0-10432 GCA_025802215.1 Wirenia argentea
AGTGTGACTCTGCGTGAGTCTGCGTCGCGCCGGCGGAAGTCTGAAACAAACAAACAAAAGTTAAAAATGGTGTCAAGTAAAGCAATAATAATATTTGGGCTGTGCAGTGTGCACTCGCTATGACAAGTTATTGTGCCGACAATACTAAACTAAAGAGGATTGTTGTCGGCAACAATAGCTTGTTTAGGTCATGTGCGTGACGGTCGTTCACTCATCCACGTGTCATACTGTAACTGTCAAGCTATTGTTCCGTCATCAATCCCAGTTCTGGTAATATTGTGCGATTGTCCTCGGAACAATAGCTGGACACAATGGTATGTGAGGGTTGTCACTCAGGATGTCAACCGTCACATGCCATTATGTCCAGCTATTGTTCCGAGAACAATCACATAGTCTTGCCAGTTTTTAACTGGGATTGATGACGGAACAATAGCTTGACAGTTATGACATGTGGATGAGTGAACGACCGTCAAATGAAGTGGACTTCGGCGATTATAAACCCGTGTACAGTACTAGTGTTGGCAAATAAAGTGTCGGCGCCAAAAAATCGGCGATTTTCGGCGATTTTTGAGTTCAAAACTTAAAATGAAACATTAAAAAAGTTACAAAATTAATTAACCCTATGGTAAAAAAGCATGGTAGACCAAATCCCGATAATCCCGATACCTAGTCCCGATCCCGGGATCGCAATCCCTAGTCTATACCACATACAACTGAGTTAGAATTTGCCAGGCCTAAATAAGTGCCGAGATGTTGGGGTTATCTCTCGCCATAATAACTTCATCGCCACTCTAGATGGCCTCATAGAAGAATTTCTTGGCACGATCTTTGATTTCTGAATGTCCCCTTGCTCACACCCTCTCCCTTCGCACAGTTATTCAATCTTTATACAATGAACGACGCATAAAGAAGACATCAGATTTGGCGGTCTCACCTTAAAACAGTAACTTCATCACACATCTGTATGGCCTTGTAGAAATATTTCTTGGCACGAAGCTTGAGTCCAGAACGACGCGTCCCCTTCCCACACCATTCCAACAGTTATTGGATCTTTATAATGAATTGGTCAGGCAGAAAAAAAGATATAGGCTAAGATTTGGCGGTCTTACCTTAATAATCTCCCCTCCCCTCTGTATCGCCTTGTAGAAGTATTTCTTTGCACGACCCAAAACATTCCTTTACAACACCATTCCCATCTTTATGAAATAGGCCTAGTCAAGAAGTACTAAGATGGTAGCGGTCCCCCTCACCTTTATAATCTCGTCCCCTCTCTGTATGGCCTTGTAGAAGTATTTCTTGGCACGGCCCTTGAGTCCAGAACGCCGCGTCCCCTTACCACACCATTCCCATAGTTGTTGAATCGGCATCAGGGCTGTGAAAATATTTAAAAGGTGAATACGTCTTGTATTTCAGATTTTATTAGTACAACTATCTAAAAATAGGAATAATTTGTCGCAATTATGTCCCTTGTCAGCAAAACTTTCAGTGGTCAAATTTTGCTTTATCCGAGCCTTTACGCGCCAAATGTTCGATAAAAAATATTTCGACACTAAATATTCTCACAGCTTCGAAAATGTGTATGGGACTGAACTGGCCATGATAGCTAGACGCTAGACTAGGCTGTTTGCCAGGGTTCATCATATAATTTTTGATCCAAAGATTGTTGTTTCGAGATACAACATCTCCAATCCAAAAGTTTGTGGCATCACTCTGCAAGACGGCATCAAAGTAGACCTCAGTTAACCTGGCTGTCAATGGGTACTAAATTGAGTATTTTCACATGGTAAGATGGGGAGAGTTTGATAAGAAGAGTACTTTTATTATAGCAAAGATTGATTTGGGATATAAATGATATCACAAAATTGCTATTATCTGAATTAAATTGATATTGGAATACAAAGGTGCCACTTACAAAGGTGGACATAATTCTACATTAGCTATTATTGATGTTGATAAACGTCATTAAATAGGCCAAAATATTACATTAAAATACATTTATTGTACATACTATACTAAGTTGTAGAGGATTTAAACCCTCAGGCCCTCTATAGCTCTGTTGGTCGAGCATCTAACCGGGAATCCAAAGGTCACTGCTTCGGATCCCGCTAGACAGTAGACACACTGATTTTTTTCAAATGAAATTTAATATAATTACTATTAACTCACGTCCTGAGTCGTCCGAGTCTGAGGTTTGACTCTCCTCAGGTTTCGCTGGTTTCACTGGCGCCTTTTTATGAGTCCTTGGAGCGAAGCGAGTATTTTTCCCCTTCCTCGCCAAAACACCAAACTTCTTCTGTTGAGTTGAAAACACCGTCCCGTACTTGTTGATAAACCCGTTATTTTCCACCCCAGAATTCTGTTGTTGCTGTTTAATCATATCGAACCCACGCTGTTGAGTAAAGCTCGTCGATGTAGGCGTTGGGCGATTCCACCAGAGGTTATCACGTCGGAAACCTTTGAACGTACTCGTACCACCAGTTGAGTTGGTTATCAATCCGGATTTCGATTTTATGGATAGTTTTTTTCGCGAAACTTCTGAGAATGTCGGTAGTTTTTTGTGTGTATTCCCGAATGTGTATTCGGTGTTTTCAGTGAAGACTTCATCGTCGCCGATTTCAATGACGGATGGCGTACGGTTGATGGTACGGTCAGTGGTTGAAGTGATATGTCGTACGTCGCCATCAGTCGTGGACTTACTAGCGGGATTACTGACCAAATTACTGACTGAATTACTGAGTGAGTTACTGAGTGAGTTAGTGGTTGTGTTACCGAGGGAAAGCCGGGGCGATTTGTTGTTTGTGCTACGATGTGGAGACTTTGAGTTGGTACGTTTGGGAGAGAGGAGATCGATGTCTTCAGATGGACCACGCTTCCTTCGGGTACACAGAGTGAGAATTGGCTGGCTCTTGTGGGCTGGGGGTGTACAATATAATTGGTAAAAAATTTGCGATAACAATGTAATGTATTACACTGATCCACAAATTTCATATTCTAAAAATTTCAAGAAATTAAATAATTTATGAAATAGCAGAATTTGAATGTTAAGAAATTCCCAATCCAAAAATTTATGGATATGCGAATATCAATAATACCCAAATCCTTCACAGCCAGCTCGGTCCATAGAGCAGGAGCTTAACTCTGCTTCTGTAGTGCTAAGCGGATGAGTGTAGCCAAAACTACATCCCCTAGATACGACGCTAATCTATCGCAGGTCATTTTTCGACTTTCTCACGTAACTGGTGCGCGGAGCAAAGTACCCAATTTTAATTTCTGGGTAAAAATCGATGACACATGTGGAGGAGATTGAACCCACCGCTGCTGCCTTGATTCTATAGATCGCTTTATTGGCATATATCAATCAGCGCCTTAGACCATTCGCCCACCCGAAAAGTACATGCACAATAGAAAGCAGCAGCATGCAAGAGCGGTAAATTCAGGACTTCAGGTTATACACGCCATCTTGTGATGCCTTACCAAAGGCCACCACCGAGAACATAACAAATAAAGTTTGATTTCTTATACTGGGCCACAGCAGCAGACCACAATAAATATTATGAGTAAAACTATTTCAAAAATAACATTTTCATAAATATTATTGAAAATTCCGATTTCTCACCAACTTAACATTTGGTTATCTGGTATCTATCTTACAAGATAGAATTTTGTGTAACTGTGTGACACATACCGACACGAGGGAAGCCGTTAGGGAGGAGTCTGATGAAGTCTGCGGGGATGTTTCCCGAGTCGCCGTCGTCAAACTCTACACTGATGAGATTCTCGTCTGTCTCGCCGTCTGGACTGCCTAAGGACACGACAATTTATGGGGTTAGTTGGTGCACCAAGAGCGAACACCCCTGGAGTTAGTTGGTGCATGAGAGGGAGGACTGCCTAGGGATACAACAGACTGCCCAAGCGGCAGAATAACTGTCGGTTAAACGTTAGGACTACCATTCAGTTGTGATTCTGGGTCGTGCGGGTTCAAATCTCGGACTATGCGTGCAATCGGGTATTAACGGGGTTTTCCAGTGTTCCCTGGGTAAGAACACACTGTCTGTAGCCTGTTTACCAATCCTGCCAAATTGGTACTTATCGTATATTCGCCTTCCCAGTCGGATGTATAGGTTGGGAGGTATGGTTGAGCTATTCCGTACGTGCAGAGGTATATATGATGACGAAACTGTACTGCTGAGATGATTTGATTTCTGATTTAACGAGTATATAAGTTTTGCGCTTTACTTTTTACATGGTTAGCTGGTGCGTGAGCAGACTATGTGACACCAAAAATGTGCATTTATACACCACACTCTCAGAATCTGTCCATGTTGCCATGCAGGTATCTCGCAAATGCATGTTTGAAGGCCTGGGAAGAAATCCCTGTTGAGTGGTCGCAGGCAGGGAGTGAAGCCGCAGGTGAAGCACCCATCGATTGACAGGTACTGGTGTTCTGTCCACTACACCATGAGCTCCAAGGCATGCGGTTAGTTGGTACATGAGAGGACTGCGTATTGCGTAAGGATATATAATTCATGGGGTAAATTGGTACATGAAGATATCGGTGACGATAATCAGAAATACCAAAGGGCGGCATAATTCTGATTATGGTACAACCGTTTTCTACGGTTATGTATAGTGACATTGACAATACCATATACAGTAAATTATAACCCCTACCTTTAGCACTGACGACCCCAGGGTGTAGACAGCTAAACTGATCACTCCAGTACGCACAGATGCGACTCCCTTCTCTGAGACTCGATAGGTTCGGTGGTTTCACATCCAGGATCTGTACAAAACAATGTATATATAGTGCAATATTTGTGGCATGAGGCACCTTGGTAATGTTTTTGTTTTGTTTTTGGTAAAAGTAAAGTGTGACTTTTTTTACAGATCATAGAATATTTTAATACAAAGTTAAGCCAATTGCATAAATTGTTATTAATTAATTAAAATAAAATTTAGATATCCAAAGGTGCGGTGTATCAATGCGACAATTTACTTTTTATCAAACACCATGGGAGTTTCACAGATCAAAAATGACTGTAATTTGTCAACGATTTTGTGAAAGCCCTGACAGTTTAAAGCTTTGAATATAATTCATCATATTTTATTCACAGTTGTCATTTGTTATTAATAAACAAATGTAACCCATTAACACATTATTAGTAGAATACATTATTTTGCTAATAAATTAGTAATGTTCATATTACAGTCATACATATTACCCATCTGATATTACGTATACTGTTGTTTATATAAAGTGTCTGTTACACAACTTTTGTTTTACAAATGTGTATCCATTATGACTGGTAGGTGATTATTGTTTTATAAAGCCATCAATTCTGGTGATTACTGAATCAGTATGATGGATGCTATTGTATAACCTCAGAAACAATATACACAAGCTCATTATCACATGTGGCACAACCCATTAATATATTTAATGACCCTTCCAAAGCTTTATAGTATTATGCTCTCTGATTAAATACATTATTGAGAATGAAAATATGGATGCTGTGAAAGTATTGATGGATTACCTATCAGCAAAATTGAAGAGAATTGAGAAATTAAGGCCAAATGTCAAGGTCAAGTGTCATACCCATCGTTGGTGGTCCCACAGATGTCAAAATCGAAAAACGAAACGCTGGTAACTTAACCGAAACTTCATAATAGAAAATGGTATCATAACCAATACGATTTTTGTGAGTGGCAGGAACTAATGAAATAACAATTTTAAGGTAGCTTTGGTGAGATCTTTCCTGTACTTTTGGTCACATTGTTCCTAAAATAACCTTCCAAATATACCGTCTAATTACCGGAAGGAACAACTGTATCAGCATCATCATCATTAGATAGTTTCAGGCCCACCAAATTGTCCGATTGGGTGATGTTATTGCTGCCTTATCAGTAGAAATGATTCTGCAGCTCTGTACACATCTACACATCTGGTTCGAGAACTACCCTGAGGGTTTCAGTTTATGTGAGGGAGGGGTTGAACCCCTTTGCGCAGGCCACATTGCGGGCCCATTGCGATACCCTCCTCAGTTACATCATTACTATCTACTGTAGTTTAACATTAAGGTACAACAATGACCGGCTCCACAAGCATATCAGTCAAATTGCCCCGACATGTGGGTATGCCTCAGTCCCGCCGTACACCTTTATGCAGAATCAGGTCACTGATGAGGGGGAGGTCTGGTCATAGAGGGTGAGAGGACCATCAACAATAAACATGTGCATAACAAACCAGTGCATAACAGACTCAGTACCTATAGTACGGTATATTGTAAAGATGAATGCAACTTACAGCTTGCTGCAGAATCTCTTCCTGAGAGAGAATGTGTGGTCTGCTGCCTCTCTCTCCATCTACCAGCACTCCATACCTGTTTGAAACGTAATACAATGTAAAGTGTGACATTTATTTATATGCCGCATTTTTGGACCTCACGATCCGCCAAATGTCGGTCTTACAGAATTATGTGGCCTGGTGTTCCTGTTCCCATCTACCAATACTCCATACACGGAAATGCAAAACTGTTCTAAAGTTAGCAGACATGGCCGACGAAAGACTCAATTCATAAAAGTTATTGATCTTTTTTCGAACATGGACTTTAACCATAAACTTTGTTCGATGTGGTCCACCTACTCTGGAGCCCGGGCATCAATGACTTGAGGGGTATTGGGGATCAGCGTGAGCGTCGTCGGTGGTTAGGGTTTTTCAGTCTTTATGATCCCCCATCCACCAAGGCAATATATCTGATTTATGTTTTAGACTTGGGATTTTTATAATCCTTTGAGTTCTTGCCTTATAGTCGAGTCATTTGAAGCATGGTGATTAGCAAGCCGGGTATAAATAAGCCATGCTAGGTAACTACACACCTCTAGAACAAATTAAATAACTTTTTTTTTATTAATTTAGAAGATGATACTGTAGATGAAAATGGTACTAAATAATATTACTTACACGTCTGGTGGTGTGATTTCTTTCACAGCTCCTTCATAGAAGAGGCCTTCAATGAAGAATAGGACTCGAAGACCATCTGTGAGATCGGAGGGTTTCAACGTACAACTGGCTGCTTCTGTAAACATTCACATATACCGACATAATGTCACATATACAATATAGAACATGCCTTGAAAAAGAACATGACACTTCTGAGAACACGTCAATCAAAGGTCGCAGAATTGAACCTGGGTCCTCTGATTCTATAGTCCCATGTAGGCTACTACCATTGCGCCACAAGGTCATATATCAAGGTCATCACACCAATGACCCACTATGCCCAATGTTCATTTAATCACTATATTACTGTGATTATGAGTAAATTGTCAGGAATCTATCATAATCACCCGTAATTATTTCACTTTATCACAATTCACCATACAAATGTTACTTATCTCCCTTTGATTGCAATAAATGTTTCCGATATATCATACTCATTCCCAGTATCTCTTTGATGTCCACCCAAATATGCAGACAGCGACTCTAAATGGATACAAATTTTCAGTTTGATATTTTCGTTCATTTGATTCATTTATTTTTTGTCGGTTTTAGACAGAGAACTGCATAAGTTTGATGTGTCGCAAAGTTTGATGTGTTGCGACGGATATGGAGCATCAACTTATTTATCGTGGTAGAACGAAGAATGCTACAAGTAGATCTAACCAGGCTCCTGTCTGACTCGGCCTAGACACTGTATATTGTACTATAATCAGAGCCAGTCACTTTGATTCACATCAATCAATTTTACGTTGACATACTGCGAACTGAGGCGAGTCAAAGTGAATCGGCAAAATCCACCTCGAGAAGGGATGAGAAAACGAAACCGGGTTGATTCGCATCAACGCGTATCAAAGCGAGTTTAGTGTGTCTTCGCGTCAACGCGCATCAAAGCGAGTTTAGTGTGTCTTCGCGTCAACGCGCATCAAAGCGAGTTTAGTGTGTCTTGAACTAAATGCGTGTCAACACACACTGACATGCATTGGAAATGCAGTGTGTCAATGGCAAAGGCCGTAGTCGTGTAGTTACTTATGCTATGAAGGTTTAGTCGACACATTTGAACGGGGGTAAAAAAACCATTTGATTGTGCTGGCCGAGTGGGCAAAGTCGCTGGCATCGATAACAATTAACAATCACACATAATATGCAACGTGTGTTCGATCGCGGCCAGCAGCCCAGCGCTGTCTTGTAAATATTAGGTCTAAATTTCATATTAATTTGTCATGCCGAAACTGCATTTAACTAAACTATGACATTAGAATGTGTATGCCAGAGTATACATAAAGTTTTTTAAAGACTACCACCGATATTGATTTACACTATGAACTTACTGTGTGAGGCCTGAGAGTGTGAGCAGAGGTGGCTCAGAGGGAGATCATCCCCTGTACTGTCAGAGTCCGAGGATGGTGGGTGCACGATTACCCGCTCCTGAATAACAAACATTCATTGTGTAATCAAAATACAGATTACGCTTAAGTTAGCGCGGTATGTGTTTCTTCACAAATAAAATCGATAGCATTTGGTATAATGTGGGCTCATGGTGTAGTGGTCAGCACGCCGGTACCTGTCAATCGATGGGCGCTTTAACTACGGGTTCGCGCCTAGGCTGCAGCCATTCAACATGGATTCCACGAACTTTCAAATTCCATTTGCGAGAACTCGGTATGGCATTTTTCCTGCGTTACCGTAATTCTCTGGCGCAAGGAACTTATTCCTGCTTACCTTCACTAGTACAGTGACTAAATTGAGCATCTGGGGATGGGGTAGATTTCGTAGGAATTCTGTTGGCCTCTTCTCACTGTCTCAGTCTCACAGTCAATGACTCATTATCTCATGGAAGATAGAAATATCCTGCGGCCCAGGTCTGGTGGTTTTCTCCGGTACTCCAGTTTCACACGAACTCACTCTCATCCACTTTAGACTGTAAGTGTTCATAGCTTGATTGTGCCGTGGCCTGTGGCCAAGATGTCTCGGTTGGTCTATAGCGCATGCCATTTATATGTCTCAGTCATTGAGTGATCAATGCTCAGTCAAATGAATAAAACGCCTGTATATAAAATGTACAAGGACTATAATACAAATCCTGCAATGTTGCAAACTCACATGTGTGGTAGAGTGTGGTGGCGGTCGGTGTGGGTGTGAGTGAGTGACGTGTGGTACGGCCCGTGACGTCTGAGCTGTGATAGCCGACCCAGGACTAGATAGCATAGAGTTGGGTGAGGTCTGAGGGCTGGAGTCACTGAGGAAGATTCGCTCACTACGCCGCAAACACCACTCCTCCTCCAGGAAGATGGGCTTGAGGGGCGTCTTCCCTTCCAGCTGGAGAGAATAGTAAAATATTAGAACAAAAAAATAATTACGAATAAAAATTGCATTTCACTGTGCTGGAATTATCTCCCTTCACCCACTATCGAGTCATTTGCCACAGTTAAGTCATTTGAAAGAAAATTCCAAATTTGTTTTACATTGCACTCTACTTTATTATCTCCCTTCGCCTACTATGAAATTTCCATTACGTGTATAGGGCGGTGGCCATCGATGGATATAGGGCAATATAGGCACACTAGACATCTCATACTGACCGGACACAGTGGTTAGCGAGTTGTACGTGTGTGCCAGATGTCGTGGTTTAATCCTAGTCAGGCACGGACAGCACCCTTTAATTTCTGTTTGAGTGCCGTGCCGTGTTAGAGCCTCTTTCTTGTGGTGCGTACTCGACCCGTGAACGATCAATGAATAGCATCATTGATTATTGACGCACAAAGTATGTTTTATATATGTAGTATGTTTTATATAGCCGATTTACCCAGAGGTTTCTGTGCTAAATCAATGTTTTAAAATTAATACTCTTGCATTTTGCAAAAAGTTTGGCTGTGCATGGGTCGGAAAATGTTTGTATAAAAGAGTTATAGATGTACGTAAGTTTTGTATAGAGCGGGATTAGAGCCTAGACGAACCTGTATCCTGCGCTGAGGGCAGTATTTGAGATCATCGTCCTCCGAGAACTTGAGTAATCCCAGAGTTTTCGGGTTCTTTGCAAAAATCGTCTCTGAAAGATAAAATATAACATTGTATGAAATTGATCCGACGCATTGGCATGTTGATTCAAATCGACCTGAATGCGTGTCAACTCACATCATGATTTGGTGTGTCAATGGCTTTAGTTATACTCTTCTTCTATTCTTGTCAAAAACAGAAACGCGCCACTTTCAATATTATATTTTTATAGGTGGCGCGTTTCTTTTTTTGACCAGTATACTGAGTATAGTACATGACAGTAACATGTATAGAGTATTGAGCTCTATCCACGCACCTACTTTTTGGACATTTTGAAGACTGTTGTAATAAACAATAATTAATAAACTATTATTTATTATAATGTAATAATCTTTGTAATTTCAATATCGGGAGAGTAGACATTATAATGTAAATGAG
>WNLI01114637.1:0-10432 GCA_025802215.1 Wirenia argentea
TTGACGCCAGAGGCTCCAAGGTAGGTGAACCACATCGGACCAAGTTAATGGTCAAAATCTGTGGTTCCACCCACCCCCAAATGATCCTCCAACGCCTCGGTTTAAATATCAGAAGCTCGATCCAGGGTAGATCGTTCACATCGGACCAGGCCAATAATCAAAATAAGTGATACTACTCCTAGTCCTCGATTTTTACGTTGCTTTGTAAAATTATATATAATTATGACGCAGTAATGCATCAATGAATTATTCATCATCTACGTCGTAGAGTCGCTGATAGCGGGTTCCCAACCGCTGCAGCCTCTCGATAGTTTTTAAACTATATAAAGTAATATAGATTTATCTCCCTTCACAGCTGCTTATGGGACTGTGTCGACTAGTGGGATTCATAGTTATCTACCTGCCCGAGCCACTAATAAGTGGTTTCACAACAGCGGAACCCTTCCGTAAAGTTTTTACACTATATAAAGTAATTTAGAGTTATTTCTCTTACAGCAGCTGCTCATGGAAATATGTCGGCTCGGTTTCGCAGTCATCTTTCAGAGCCAGTGATAAGTGGTTTCACAAGAGCTGCAGCCTTATAGTAAAATTTTTTACTGATATATAAACTAATATAGAGTTATTTCCCTTTCCACAGTTGCTCATGGGACTCTGTCGTCTGGGTTTCATTGTCATCTACCTCTCTGAGCCACTAATAAGTGGTTTCACAACAGCCGCAGCCTTTCACGTGTTAATCAGCCAAATCAGCCATGTTTTTGGGCTGACGTTAAAACGCAACAATGGTATACTTAAATTACCCAAGGTATGTATATGTTTGTTTTATTTTGTTTCGATCGTAAATAATTATGTATCGTATTCCCCCAATTATGAAGAAGACAGATGCTATTATCCGGATCGCGGAAACAGTAATTACTAATTATCCCCTTGTACTAATACATCTACCCTCTCACCAAACGATTATCACTCGTTCTTTCTCTTCTGATGCGACATTCTTTTAAACAGCCCCCATGACTTGTCAGATCGTGGTTGGATAATAAATGATCTCAAGAATGGCTGCGGCAAATATTGTGTCACTTTCCTGTGTTTCTGTTATTCTCTTTGGCAGGTACTTACTGCTTGCCGCAACTAGTTCAATGGTTAAGTTGAACATCTAGGGACTGGGTAGATTTAGTAGGAATTCTGTTGGCTATCTTCGAGTCACGGAAGATATTTTCCGACATCCGGTGGTTTTCTATAGGTATGATATCACGATATCAATCTCATATACCGGTATATCGAGATATAGACTATATTAGCCTACTGATATAAAAATTAGCGTTACACCCCTACTTTCACCCTCTCAATTTCTAATGCTAAATATTTAGTTTAGTTGTATCCTATTGTGTAGCCCCCGTGTGCAAATTGTTGAATATTCTCTTGTGACTTTGCAGACGATCTACAGTGTGTGTGCCCACATCACAGAGACCAACCTAGTAACCATGGCGATCAGCATAGTTTCCATGGCAGCATTATTTCTAGTCAAGGAGTGTATCAACAAACGGTATAAAAAACGAATGAAACTCCCCGTGCCTGTTGAACTTATTGTTGTTAGTATGTTAAGATTACATGTGGCATTTTGATGTCATTGAAATTTAACTTTTTACGGAAATGAGCTCGGTCAATTTTACTATTTTTGATTGGTCAATGTAGAACAATAAAATATTACATATGAACTACAGTATAAACTATCAATTTGCATATCTATGTAAAAAAGTACATCATGATCGTGCGAGAGAAGCTGTGACCAAAGCATCGAACGGGTTTATTTTCTAGATATCAGAATATGTCCATGTTGCCATGCAGGAATCTTGCAAATGATGGACGGAAAGTCCAGAAAAAAATCCCTGTTTTTTGCAGGGGTTGAATCAGCGACGTCTTGTGCGAAAAGCCGCGGAATTGACCACTACCCTGTGGACCATCTGTG
Source organism: Wirenia argentea (assembly GCA_025802215.1). Taxonomy (NCBI): domain Eukaryota; kingdom Metazoa; phylum Mollusca; class Solenogastres; order Pholidoskepia; family Gymnomeniidae; genus Wirenia; species Wirenia argentea. The sequence continues at coordinate 1,964 of WNLI01114637.1, forward strand.
ATTGCGCTAGTCGTATCCGGAAGTTAGTGTTGGACGGTGACGTAATGACATTATCCAGGCAGGGTGTATCCAGGTAAAAGCTGAACTTGAATATGTCATATTTCATGTATGAACGAATCACAATGTATTGTGTCTGTGGTTTGAATCTGCATGTCTATAAGATAATTTGTTCAATTTCAGGTAATGATAATGACGATAGTGTCCTATTTCATGTCACTCAACCAAGAATATGCTGTGCTGACCGTCGGGGATATTCCAAGAGGGTAAGTGATTGTGTTAAGATTTTTAACGTTAACGAGCATGCTATAATGTGTCCATTACATAACGACGGTTGTATATCTAACCAGACATATTGTGTGATGTTTGTTAGGCCTAGGCCATTCCGAGGCAAGTGGTTAGGCCTACATATGTACGTGACTAAGGGCTTGTTATCACTATCTGTCCCATAACTACCAAGGATCAGCAACCGGCACCTGACCAAATTGCCAACAAATAACCATCAAACTAAAACATTCCTACATTCCTCACTAAATCATTATTAGACACAAAATGAATTTAACTAATAACCATAGAATCATCGCAGCCGAAGTGCACATTGATTAACAGGTACTGATGTGCTAATCAATACACCATATGAAGTTTGCACAAAAAATCATCTGGTACTGTCAAAATCATCAAAATGTCATTTGGTACTTTAATGTAAATAAATATGTGCATACAGTATACCGTACTTTCAGAATCTGTCTATGTTTTCATGCAGGAATTTCACAAATAATGGATGGAAAGACCGGGACAAATCACTGCTTTTGCAGGCTTCGAAGCTGCCACCTCTAGTTTGAAAAGTTGTGGCACTGACCTCTACACCATGAGGCCCAATATATTCAAAATGGCATGCAAAAACAATTGACATGCACTTTTAAAAACAATTTTAAGTTTTTTGGGGGTATGAGAGAGGATAGACATAACATCATGGCAGAATTTGTGGTAGCTAAAATTCTCTAAAACTTCTATACAGTCATATCCATGTTTGTTTCAGTATCCCCGCGCCAAAAGTGCCAAATTTGACGTTTTTCTCCGAAATCATAACGGACGCCATCGCCCTGGCAATAGTCGGGTACGCAGTGTCAGTGTCCATGGCAAAGATTCTATCACGCAATAAATATGATATTGATGCAAATCAGGTAAGGATACTGTATTATACAGTACATTTATTGATTTATTATCAATGAGTACATTACCCATCTTTGAGTAATTGATACCAATAAAATTGCAAAATCACTAGGCAACCGTATACAGTATATATTTATTGATAAAATGCAGGATTCAAAACGAGGGAATGGGATGAATACAGGAAATTAAGCACACTTTGGATGTCGCGTTATGTGAAAATCTTGATAAATTTCCGCAATAATCACAGATGGACATGGTCATCATGGTCGAAGTGGAGAAATTTCTCCAAAATCCATTATGTCACTATACCGTAATCTAAAAAGACGAGAACCAGGCTTTTATTGTGATACTGTTATCATGAGACCTGTACAATATTATTATATGGCCATACCATCCAGTAATATCAAGAAATTCGCGAATTTATGAAACGACAGAACTCAAATTCCAACAAATTTGCAATAATAATTGAGGCATGTACAAAAATCAAGGACGTTATATTGGTAGAGATCAGTTGTTCCCACAATTAGCGCGGGAAAAGAATATAATATGTGCTCCTCCATATGTTCAGCTACTATGACACTATATTTTGTGGTAAAAGTAAAATTAGTTATTTCTAGTGGTCGGTTGTGCTCAGAACTTTAATACATAGTATGGGTATAATAATTATAAACTATAATGTAAACTACTAAACTTACATTCCAACCTGATGAAACTTTTCACCAATATCAATAACTCTTGTTGTGATTAATTACAGGAACGTATTTGGTTCATTCTTCAACACATTCTTTTCATAGTGTAGTAATTAATCTAATCAATGTAAAATGGACATCTTTTTTAAGGGACACCCTGTATATTGAAGAAATATTTGTGGATTAATCGCAGGAACTAGTAGCCATCGGATCATCAAACGTATTCGGGTCATTCTTCAACACCTTTTCATAGTGTAGTAATTAACCTATATCAATGTAAAATGGACATCTTTTTTATATTGAAGTAATAGCGAGCTCGCCCCACACGTAAGCGAGCAGATAAGCTAAATACCTGTAATTATTGCTGGATGTACTATCCTGGCATACTACGGCGATAGAAAATTACTGAAAACTGAAACAGGAAATGACTAATTTGTGGCGATAACGAAAGCGGAAATGGCAATTTGCGATTTTGCGAATAGAGTTCGAGGGAACATAATAAAAGGAAGGGAGACAATAAAAAAGTTACGTTTTAAAAATAAAATTATAATAGTAAAAAAGTTGCGTTTTATAAATAAAATTTTGTTGAAACTTGTATACAACAGAGTTTTTTTTACAGATAATTGTGGGATATTGACCAGGGGCATTGTGATTTCTGGTCAAGGGGAGATCGCTTGGTAGGCATCGCCTATTTCATATTATTGAATAACAGCGCGTCTATACAGTTTCGATATGTCACCCATTCAAATCAAAGTGATTTAAAATCGACAGCTAACACGACTTCATTGGTTGATTATTGACAGCTAGCGCGATTTCGTCGGTTGCTCATTGATCGCTAGCTTATGTACATTACATATCAAAATTGTATAGATGCGCGGTGTTATTAGATGTAAGATTTATAGAACCGAGATTGATGTAAATTGACAGAATTATACATTTTTGTTACGAGTACTAGTAGCCATATAGTGACATGGTGTCAAGTACATTATCTCTCATAATATCATGAGTGCCGAGTGAGGCACAACAAATGGAGTGAGGATCTCCGCACACGTACAAGGTAAACAAAATCTTGATTGTGTTTGAAGATGCATACAGCAGACTTTCTCGTTGTAAAGGTAGTAGGATACTAAAGTATACTGTGTAGATATGGTAAGGCTAGATGAACCACTTACCTGATTGGCACTGGCTCCCCCTTGACATGGGAAGATGGCGATTGGGAAGGAATTCTTTTCGTCGTTTTGGAGAATATCCAGACACATGCCAGTGTTGGGATTCCGCAACTGGAAATCATAATCTTATTTAAACAACAAATTTATATTTACGCTACTTAAGTTAAAGTAACCTGAATTTTTCGACCGTCGATCATCTTCCTGAAAGGAGTTTAGTCCCAGTTCACAGCGTAGTAATACTCCTGCCAAGGGGAGGTGATTTGGCGGGAATTACGCTGCTCCAGACTTATGAGAGTTGAAAGGCCCCCTCGTCCCGGTTCGTGACGAGCGGGCGACGTTTGATCCATAGGGATTCACGGACACGGGGTTTGTGAAGTACAGATTCACAGTCTACAATGGACGCATTGTCCCAGTTGATAACATGGTTTAAGCGAGTGATCTGCGATAGCGGATTTGGTTAGCATGGATTGGGCAGCCATGACTTGACTACGCGAATCCCTATGGATCAAACGTCGCCCGCGTGTCATGAACACATCGAAGTACACACAAGTTGTCATGTCAGTGAATACATCGTCTTTGACTACCCAGAACAAAGGTAGTTTCCGTACAAGAAAGGTAAATTTGCATTATTTGGTACACGTAATGAGTTCGGGGGTGAAATAACCAAAAAAAAACATGCTAATAAGAATTATTTGCTAAAATACTCGCATTACACCAGGCAAATCAATCACAAAATTCGCCACTTGAATCAAAAAACAGAGTAAAAAGCCACTGGAACATTCAACGATACATTTAAATTATTTCTGGTGTTCACAATAATTACGCCTGTTTAGCATACTCACACGCTTACGTTTGCATGTAACGTGCGTGCTATTATGTGTAATACAATCTTACCATTCCCCATGCCACGACTCCCTCGTCTAGAATGAACTTTTCTGGATGCACGTTGTCGAGGTACCATTTGAAGGAGTGACATTTTAAACGTTCGCGGAGAGCTTTTCGTTCTGATATATCACCATAGTCTTGTGTCTGTGGTTTAAATATATAGACGAATGTAATATTTATTTAAAGACGGTTATCTACAACTAATAGACCTTACGCCAAATAATAGATGGTTTAAATTTCTTATATCTATTATTATCTGCGCCAATGAAACTATCATATTTTGTCACGAGTGGTATAATTATTATACCCTCCCAAGTATGGACATACGTAATTATGATACGAAAAATAGATATACAAAAGGCAAACCATATACTATTTTATTACTTTGGCGTAAGGTCTATAGCTAATGTAGAATAACGTCAAGTTAGGTATTGTAATATACTGAACGGCAAAATATTTTTTTTTCAACAAATGATTACTCGTTTATTATACAATATATTAAAATTAACTTATGATGATCAATAAAATTACATCTCCTCTACGTCATCATATTGTTTGAATGCTGCATTATCTCCAAGGAATGACTTACCTCGAAGAATAGCTGTGAATTATGTTAGATTATGTGTGCATTATTTTTACGGAATGCCCTATGGCTTTCTTTTTTACGGGATGCCTTAGAGGTCTTTCTTTTACAGTAGATTGTGATTCTATGCACATTGCTGCAGACGAAATGACGAACTGGTAGCGAGTCTAATTCTTTGGGAGCTCAAACATGGCACAGCGAACTGGGGAAGATCAGCAACCACAATCATCAACAGATTCAATACACTCACGATGGACATGGGATTGATGACGGAGGATCTTCATACGGCGATGATGGAGGGAACCAATGGAGGGAGATTGTCAGTGCCAGCGTACCTCGGTGTAACAAACCGCCCTAGGCAGGCAGGCAGTTATTGCCGCAGTACGTAAAGCACAATTAGACTTGGTAAGATATAAACTTGAGTGTAGAACAAATAGTTTTAAACCTATAAAGTATGTAGCATAATTATGTAGAAAATAAGCAAATAAAACCCGCCTTTTACCCCTTAGTGTGATTACGTAACTAAACAACTCACAAGTAGATCTCTCCGATGGCTGTAGAAGAACCGTTTGTATTTAACCAAAAAAATTGATAGTCACACTACCTAAAAATTGTATTAACCTCGTCCATCGGGCATCTTCGTCAGAGTGAAGAAGTTCACGTCACGGCGTAGTAATATTCCTGCAAAGGAGAGGTGATTTGGCGGGAATTACGCTGCTCCAAACTTCTGAGAGTTGAAAGGCCCCCTCGTCGCGATTCATGACTTGCGGGCATCGCTTGATCCATAGAGATTATCTAACTCGGCGTTTGTGAGGTACAGATTCATGGTCCACAATCGTCCGAGAGGTAAATTGTTGTAAGGACTGTATGATATTTGGGGCTGACCCACATACGTGTCATGTGTTATAGTGTCGACTGTTTGACCTGCGAGCTGACCGAGAAGTCAACTTACTTAAAGACAGTATCATATTTGACTCGGACTGACCCATATATCTGACCCGTACATGTATACCCATGACCCATACATCTGACCCATATATCTGACCCATATATGTATGTGTATGTTGTAGTGTCGACTGTTTGACCTGCGGGCTGACCGAGAAGTCAACTGTTACAAGAAAGACAGTATCATATTCGGATGCAATGCTGTAGACTTCACACTCAGCGGTAATTATCACATATTACAGCGTGGAAGTAGAGTTACTCCAGTGGACGTTAGCGCCACCTATTCACTACTACTGTATAAAAAGTAGCAATCTCTTAGATTGTGAAATAACTAAGTATGTAATCTTCGTAATGGTTACAATGTGTAAAGTCCTAGGACACTCTAGACTAGTTCCGTAAATTTAACTATTTTGTTGCTGGAATTATTAGCCGATGTTAACATTGTTTGATCTAACAAAATTTTGTGTGGCTTGTCTGCCTGTGATTTGTGTTCTATATCCTTCAATGGCTTATTGGTCAAAGTGGTTGCTCGGTTAGCTGTCCCCTCCCATGTTCGTCGTCCCATGTTTCAGATATCAGGTTTGACACAAAGTTCGCTATTTCATCTAACACCATCCTGTGACTATTAGACTGCTATCTGACTGCTAACTGACCGTTCTTCTTGCCTTAGTTTGTGTAAGTTACGTTTAAGTTACGTTTACTTGTTTATATAACAGTATAGTAATATGTATGTATGTGTTACACAGGTCGAATGTTGTTCGCGGGCTATAATGACTACACAGTGAACGTTTGGGACGTCCTCAAGGGTACACGCATCAGTATCTTATATGGGCACGAGAATAGAGTGAGCTGTCTGGCGGTGTCTCCAGATGGGACATCTCTGTGTACGGGGAGCTGGGACTATACTCTACGGGTAGGTGGTGTAGGATGCCTTGTTCAAGGCTACATTAGTATCTTGTATGGGCACGAGAATAGAGTGAGCTGCCTCGCTGTGTCACCAGATGGGACATCTCTGTGTACTCGCAGCTGGGAATGTACTCTACGGGTAGGATGCCTTGTTCAAGGGTATACCAGTATCTCGTATGGGCCGGCATGAGAATAGAGTGAGCTGTCTAGCTGTGTCACCTGATGGGACGTCTCTGTGTACTCGCAGCTGGGAATGTAATAATAGCAAAGCGTTTTATTCATGAATGGTAACAACTTGATACTTTGTGTACTGGCTGCTGAAACTATACTCTGTACTGATATGCATCTGGCTACTCTATTATCTACATAGGTCAGGTCTGTACCTTACTCTAGGGTACATGCTACAGTCCTATAATTATTATGCATTTCATGATCTACACATTTTCTCCAAAAAATCTATATTGTCATGCATGGTTTTAAGGCTACATAATCTTACCAAAGATTGAATGTTCAAACCTCTTCGCTAACTGGGAACTTTTGTATTATGTTATCACAGGTGTGGGCATAAAGATCAAAAAGTGACATATCGGGAACCAATTGGTATTACACGAGCCACACCACTGACCAACCACCATGACATCTCTCCTTGCTATCTCACCGTCGCCACATCTCAAGCGTTCACATCTCAAAAGTTCACCACATCTCAGCGTTCACCACCACCACCATGGACAACATCTCAAGTATCTACCACTGTCTCAAATGTTCACTACCACCATGTCTCAAAAGTTCACCAGATCTCGCAGTTCACCAAACCATTCCCCATAGTCCCATGTTCATGTACGTACCAATATTACGTACTACAATAGGTTAGGAAATCTCTGATCCTTGACCCATGAGACTCAAAGAGTAAGCACCAATAGATAGATATCTAGTATGCGGTAATAGGATTGCTTTTACAGAATGTTAATTTTACAACAGAAAATATATGTATTTTCAATAGAAATTTATAAAGAACATACAAATTTTTTGTATAACATTATCATTTTTCATATTAACATGCTTTCGCTAATAATTATTGTTCCAATATCCAGTATTAAATTTCACCTTAGAAAATTGAAATTTCTAAACTCGGAAAATTATATTACACTACGTAAAAGTTATTGACTAACCTAAAGTTTTCCATGTCCATCAGGCATCTTCGTCAGATCAGAGTGAAGAAGTTCATGTCACAGCGTAGCAATATTCCTGCCAAAGGGAGATGATTTAGCGGAATTACGCTGCTCCAAACTTCAGAGAGGCCCCCTCGTCTCTGTTCATGACTCGCCAAATCATCTCCCTTTGCAGGAATATTACTACGGTTTGATGTGAACTTCTTCACTCTGACGAAGATGCCCAATGGACATTGAAAACTTTAGGATAATATAACTTTAGGTAGTATAAATACATATTTTTGAGTTAATGTTTAATCCTCTCTGATGAAATTATTCACTGAAATTGATAAAATTCCAAACCCCACAGAACATGCACTTTGGGTGTGTGTAATAATTATTCTCATCATGTATTGTATAATATTGCTTCTATTGTTAACATGCGCCATAGGTGGAGCACAATAAGCTTTAACGCACATTTCAAGTCCAGCAACCGTATTCCTGTACTGTGTGTAAACTTACTGAAGGACGTACTGATTGGTCAATTAGGTCTCGATTGACCAATAACAGACACTTGCACAATTGACCAATAGTTGTGATGTATTTAATCTACAAAGATTTGGTCCTTTACGCAAATTACTTAACATAATGCAGAGTGATGGTGTGCTGACTTGCTGAGCGATAAAAATACTAGACTCATGTTTCTAGCTATACTTTTATTACCAAATTTATTATAAATTTACATAACTACAGCAAGAAACCATGAAAATTCAGTTGCCATTTCATTACAAGTGCTGTCATAATAATTGTAAATTGTACATATTTTGTAATTTACAATGTAGTGTTTCTTATTAAAGGGACACGTTCATATACTAATCGACAAAAGTGGCCAAATTGTGTTATAAACCAACCTCATATTTTGGTTAATTAGCACGATAGGAAGTGCATGTAATGATATTTCTATGTCCCATTAC
>WNLI01114748.1:0-10431 GCA_025802215.1 Wirenia argentea
TTTCACGCAGATTTCTCGTGATGAGGCTATAGCCAGTATCAGGAAGGAGGTTGTGGATCAAATTAAAGGCACGTATTTACAATATTCTTGTATTGTAATAATATTACTGATTGTACTTGAAATTTTTGACATTTTATTAAAACCATTACTTGTACAAATAACAAGTTTTGGTTAGGCTAGTTTAAAGTGCTAATTGTAGAAAAAAATATCTCCTCTTCAAGGATGAATATGATCACTGTAAGTGCAAGAGTCTCACTGCTGCTACTGGTGCACTGTAGTGCCTAGGCCCTAGAATATCGGTCCCCAGTTTCACAGACTGTTGAGACGCAAAGTGGTTGCAAAATGGAATTGTTAGTTCTCATTTTTCAGACTCATATTTGATTATCCATTTTTTTTATTTTTGTTTAGAAAAGTATGGCACCAACCTTTCTATCCATATCTTAATTGTATTCAAAATAATATTTATACAATGAATAATACAATGTAATAATGAGTGTACAACTGATATTATGTTTACAGAAGAGCTAGATGCAGCAGCTGCCGAAGCAGAAATATCCGACCCTACATCCGATTCTTCCTACACACAAGTAGAGGATGTATCATCTGTCACCCTCACACACAGAGACACTTCTTTATTGGATACAGAAATCGCCTCGACAACAGACTTACATACAGACACTGCCTCTGACACAGACATATCCACAGACACTACATTACACACAGAGACATGTACAGACAGCCAAACAGATACACAGACCTCAACACACTCGGACACACATACTGACAGTATAACAAATCCACATACAGACAGTGTTACAAAATCACATATAGACAGTCACACAGACACAGCAAATGACACAGACACATCTAGATACCCAGACACATCTAAAGACACAGACACGTGTACAGACACCGATACAGACTCAATCAGTGAACCTGACAAACCTGAACCAATCACAAGAAATGTAATCAGCCAATCATATAGCAAGGTTGTTAAGGATGTGTTCAGAGACCTGATACTGGATGAGAATAGGAGGTGGGTGAATTAGACCTAATGTACAGTACCATTACACTACACAGTATTGAGTAAGTTAACTTAGGTATGTTAGGTATATACAGTATATTCTGCAGTTATTGTGTTTACGAAATATTAGATAACGAACTCGTTGAGTTCAGTCATTTGATAAATAAATTTAAATAGATAATTCATTACGGTATTAATTAAATTTAAGCAGTCTCATTAAATACAACTTCCCATCCATACACGGTTTTATTGGCGTGTTATGGTAGTCAATTTTCGCCGACTAGCAATCCATACCGATCATTTTACAGTTGTGTCGAAATAATAGTCGAATACAACAATCTTTATCTCAGTAGATTGCATGGATTAAAATGTGAAATGAATGTGTCATTTAGAGTGAATGCAGAAACTTTTTTTATAACCTTTATAAATTCATTACAAATTTATATACTGTACTGTACTGGGATGTTGCGACAATAGGGCGACCACCTACTGTTAGTTGCCTGTACTGTACAAATATTTATTACCATCAAATGTGATCGATGGGTGCTATCACAACTACACGTGATATCAGCTGTTCAGTAGACCTGTACTCATCCCTGCACGGCTCCACACTCTTTCAGAGAACTTACATATCTCTCGACTCTCATTATTATTATTATTATTATTATTTCGGTGTAATTTTCAGTGCTACTATATGATATACAAAATTTCAGCAACACTTTCCATAAGTCTATATCAGTCTATACAGTATAAAATTTTAATGAATTTACGTCATAGGCCTATGCATATTATTAAAAACACAAAATTATTTCGAACAGTAAAACAAATGATAATTTGTACTATTCATTGGCAGTCAATCACATAATCAAGAATACAGTACCTAAACATGTAAAATCATAAATTACATTTTTATGTGATTTAAAAATTTACAGTCGGAATTTGAAATTATTAAAACATTGCAATGAACACAATAGTACAGTAGAATGTGGTTTGTTAAAAATCTATATGATCAATGACTAATTAATAGATACATTTGCTAAATTGCTATGACAGAATAACACATTACGAGTTTTCAAATGCAATTTTGTACAGATGTGTTTTGACTTGTGTTTTATATTGTTCAAGTGATTGTAATGATCTGATTGATGCGGGAAGTTGATTGAACAACCTCGGAGCCATAACTCTGAATGAGCGTTCACCAAAGTTCACACGTCTGTGTCTGGGTTGAAATAATCGAACCGTTTGTGATTGTCTAGTGGATCTGGATGATTGATGGACTGTAACTTGCTGGCAGAGGTAAGATGGCGCTATGTTGTGGATACACTTAAAAGCTAGTAGAAGGATTTTGAATTGTATCCTGTATTCAACAGGTAGCCAGTGGAGAATTTGTAGGACTGGTGTTATGTGCATACGTCTGGGCAGTTTCATAAGTGTTCTAGCGGCACAGTTCTGTAACTTTTGGATGCGATATATTTCATACTGTGGACTGTTTATGAGGAGCGAATTACAATTATCGATTCTTGAAGTCACAAATGAGTGAATTAAGGTTTCCGTAAGAACAGGTGTCAAATATTTTGAGATGGCTTTTATGCTTCTTAGATGATAATACCCAGATTTTATGAGTTGTGAAATATGGTCGTGAAAATTTAGGTGGCTGTCAAAAACAACACCAAGGTTGCGGGCTGTAGGTGAAGGCTTAATGACAGTCTGGTTGAATGTAATGGTCAGGTCTGGTATGGGGTTACGTCTAAATGGAGAGCTTATACACAAAAATTCTGTTTTGCTAGCATTCAATTGTAACTTATTGACAGTCATCCATTGTTCGATGTCAGCAAGGCATGATTCGATCACTGATATTGATTTAGACAGTTTGGATGGATCATCAAGGTCAACGGGAAGCCAAAGTTGGGTGTCATCGGCGTAAAAGTGACACCCAACGCCATGACCTTGTATGAGATCGAACAATGGTGATGTATAGCATGTAAACAAAAGAGGTCCTAAGACGCTCCCTTGTGGGACACCATATTTGATTGGATACGAATCTGACGTGTTCGATCCAGTGTGATAAAAATATTTATGTGTGTGGGGCCCATATACATCCGTATAAATCCCCATATTTTAAAGAAGATTTTGAATTGTTAGAACAAGATATATGTGCGTTTCACAATGAAAATCATATTATTATTTTAGGAGATTTAAATGCACGTACTGGTCTATTGAATGATTTTGTAAGTGATGACTTTAATTGCGACCATGAATGACTTATATGCGGATGATGAGTATTCTAGTGATGTACATCTTGTTAGAAATAACTTAGATGTTGTCGTTAATAATTATGGTAGGCAGCTAATTGACCTTTGTATTTCACGTGGTGTCCGAATTATAAACGGTAGATTCATTGGTAACTCACTAGGTTATTTTACATGTTACCCTTCTAGCGGCGGGTGTAGTGCTGTTGATTACGCTTTGTGTAGTTGTGATTTCCTAGAAAATATTTATGATTGTACCCGTTATCCAATTGATTACTTATCTGACCATTCTCCCATTTCAGTAACATATTTAAATGTAAATTTTCCAAATCGAATACTATTTTATCAAGAGATACAAGTGGAAAAATGATAAACAATTATACAGTATGTAGAAAATGTATTCAATGATTCCATTTTAGAAATGTTTGCTTGAGTTAATGTAATTATTATAATGTCATTTTTTCAACAGCCCTCCCCTTAGCCACGCCCTCTTCAGCCGATTTTGACGATATGAACAAACTTGAATACCATGGTATTAAGGATGCCTCACGTCAAATTTTAGGTCAACACGCTAAGTGGTTGCAGAGAAGAAGATTTTTGTATGATTGTATATGAATATTAATGAAATAAATAAATATTTTTTTGGAACGCCCTGAGACCACGGCCCACGCCCCTTTTGACGATTTTTACGATTTGAACAAACTTGAGATCCAAGCCACCTAGGATGCCTCAGACAAAATTTCATATCTATCTGCGAACCTGTTTTGGAGAAGATTTTTGAATGAGTTAATGTAATTATTATAATGTCATTTTTTCAACCGCCCTCAGCTCAGCCACGCCCGCTTCAGACGATCTTGACGATTTGAACAAACTTGAGTACCATGGTACTAAGGATGCTCCACGTCAAATTTTAGTTCAACAGGCTAAGCAGTTGCAGAGAAGAAGATTTTTGTATGATTTTAAATTAATATTAATGAAATAAAAACATATTTTTGGAACACCCCGTGACCATGTCCCTTGTGACGATTTTTACGATTTGAACACACTTGAGACCCAAGCCACCCAGGATGCCTCAGACAAAAGTTCACATCTATCTGCCAACCAGTTTCGGAGAAGATTTTTGAATGAGTTAATGTACGGTAATGATTCTATTTTTTTGCTATTCCAGATATTCGACAGTGCCCCCATTTTGGCTTGGTTAATTTAATTTAATTCGTCGGGTACCACCTTTTTGAGATTCGAATTCCCAATTTTTCGTCACAAAAACGTCTAAATCTCACATTTCTTGCCTCTAAAATCATTAAAATCCTCAAAGATCTTGATGAAAAAACACGGAAGTAAGGGAGATAAAACATACGCAAATATCGCAAAAGTGTATAATGAATCCCGAATGGTATTTAGGCGAACCTAACCAGCGAGCTCGCTTAGCCTCGCTATAAATTTAATTATGATCATGATTTTGTTTTGTTGCAGATTGTGGACGAAGATAGACAAGAAGACATGAAATGAAGCAGATTTAGATGTACAATACTGTATTTTTATAATAGCAATGTATACAATTCTTATTTACATTATTTAATCTAATAGTATCGTTATATTACAGTAGGCCTAGTCTAGTCATAGTAGGAATATTTTAGAATGTAATATCAATAATTTAGAATTCAAGTTGTCAAAATTATATCAATTGTTATATCTATCAATAATTATTATAAAACGATTAGCACTAGTAATTATAATGGATTATGGACTTATAAAACGATTAGCACTAGTAATTATAATGGATTATGGACTTATACAATAAATATTATATTACGTATTTGCGTTGTAGTCTATACTAATACAATACATTATCTACATGGTATGTACAAGCTACAGCCTATAAGAGGCTTACGTCTAGGCCTACACTGCGGTCAGTTCGTACAGTAGGCCTACATGGTAGTCAGTTCATAAGTCCCCGAAGGGATCCTCTCCATCGATTCCGCAGAGGTCGGCCTGGGTGAATCCTAGGAAGTCGTCGTCATCGTCCTCTTCGTCATCGTCGGTGAACAGGTCGCCGAGTGTTGGCTCCGGGTCGTCTGATCTCCCCAGTAGAGCATTGTTGATCCCCGTGACGTCAAACGATTTTCTGATCATGTCGGGCTTGTCTCCGATGTACCTGAAAATACAGTGATCAATAATTGTATAATTGAATCAATCAATCAATTAGTTAATCAGTCAATCAATCAATCAATCAAGTGAATAGGTTATACTGTAAGAAAAACATAGCGGCATAGATATACAGTAGACGTACCTCCATGCATTGTCCATCCACGCGATCAAGTCTTGTTTAGTCGGTGCCTTGATTTTGCTGTTTGATGCGGTGGTACACTCCACGATCCAGTTGGTCCACTGTTTGCGCAGATTATCTTTGAATGGTTTGTTGATGACGACATCGAGGGGTTGAGCCTTTGATGTACACCCGCCGGGAATGACTGCTGGGATCATGTTGTAGCGTGCGAGTTTCTGTGAGACGTCGTTTGTCAAATGGCCAGCGAACGCATCCATCACCTGAAGCAGTAACACAGGAATATAATATAGGGCCTACTGCCTGTATCACAACACAGTTATATAGTTTGTTAGTTAGTTAGTTAGTTAGTTAGTTAATATTTAATACATTATGATAGACTAACATTACATTAACTTACCAAGATACTGGGGCGTCGTTTTGTGTACGGTTTGAGGATGGTCTCGATCCAGTCTTGCATCACGTCGCTCGACATCCACGCCTTCTCGTTGGCTCGCAGCTCCCATCCTTTTGGTGCTTCTTCGGCGATGGCCCGTTTGCCTGAAACACAACATTCGTTCACGTAAGCAAACTAAGCATAGCTTAACAATATTGTATGCATGTGGTATTTCAATAATTGACAGTAACGTAAACACAATAGCGTATACACAGTAACAATGTAGCCTACCAATGTCAACGTACCTTTAAATATCACGTAGATTGGCAGAGTCACGCCCGATGCCGTCACTGCCAACACAATAGTGAAATGACGCTTCTCCGCCCCCGCCGTCTTGAGTAGAACATCTTTCATTCCTTTAGGGTTCAGTGTCCGACTTGGTACCAGCTCGAATGTCATGGGTACCTGTAATGTTAACACAACATGTTATAGGCTATGACAGTTATTGCGGTAACACAACATGGTAATGACAGTTATTATAACAACAGTAAGATATAGGCCTCACGTCAGTATCATAACATTATGGGATTACTATTTAATATTGAATAGACCAAACTACATTTAAGCATACATACTACATAGCCTACCTCGTCCATGTTGATGATGCAATCATCATCCACCTCGGCTTGTTCGTTGATTTCTCCCAGGCGAGTGTAGAAAGCACGGAGGCGAACTTCCAGGTCGGCTGGCAGTTTCTGCGAGAAGCTCGTTGGTCGGCGGTTCACCTGCACAGAACAATATACCATATACATATACAAGAAAGTCAAAGTGTATTACAACAAGGTCAAAGTGTATTACAATATACAGGGTCAAATATACAATAGTAAATATAAGTAGGCTAGTATAACGTAGCCTAATATTATTATAAGACTATTATACACACCAGTCTATGTCTTTTGATAAATTTCTGGAACCAGCCCTGTGACGCCTTGAAGTCGGGCAACGTGACGATCTTTCGCGCGTAGGCCTTGACGGTGTCCGAAGTGACTGGTAGCTGGAGGTCGCGCTGCTCTAGTATCCACGACGCTATCTCTTCATCCTCCTTCAGTGGGACTTTAAGAGGCACAGCTATCTTCTTCTTGCGCGCGAGATCGATGTCATTGCGTAGATGTGTTCTCCACGTACAGAGGGTGGAACGTGGAATGCCGTATCTTTCCGCTGAAAATAAAAATAAATACAGATTCATTATAGGCATAATTAAGACATAATTATAATTAGGGCATACGTAAGTATAGGCATAACTAACCATAATATAGTTACATTGATTGGTTGATTTATTGTACTTTAAGTACATAATAACATAGTATTAGGCTACACACCTATAATTTGCACCCCGAATGATTCAGATTCCTCGCACGCCCGCATCTTCTCCTTCTTGGAGTACCGCTGGTATCTCATCCTCTTCTTGGGTGTGATTATGGTGTCAGTCCGATCCGCCAGGTCTAAACGGGCCTCCTCCTCCCTTTCACTGAAACATACAAATCAATATTTAATGCGTACAATAACACAATGTAGTGACGTCGGGCGAGACGCAAAGGTGTTGATGGCGTGTGATTGCTGATTTGGGTCAATAGGCTACCTGACACAAAATAATACTCCATGAACAGTATAAATATATTGCCATGTTATCCAACATGATCATAATTTTCAAAATGCATAAATTTGAATACGCTAGCGTGGTCCGAGGATATCATGTATATCGTGTGTATTGGAAACCAGATATAGGTGACCGATTGTCTGTAGAACCTGATCTCGATGGCGCAAAGTATGATGACAAATTCGCTATGTCAGTAAAGAATGATGGATACACCGTGGGTCATATCCCAGCCGAGATGAGCAAGTTGGTCTATCATTTTTATATGCATGGAGGTAGAATTACGTGTCAAGTCGCCGGCAAACAACAGAAAGAGAAAGGTCTTGTAATCCCATGTATCTACCATTTCAAAGGACAAAAGAAATTAGTGGAACGACTAGTACAACTATTGAAGTAAACACGGCGATATTATTCCAACAGCCCTTATCAGGGCTCCCAACAGCCCTTATCAGGGCTAACCCAACAGCCCTTTTCAGGGCTAACACCTTATCATGATTAGGTTAGCTATATCACTCACCACCGCCTCACTTCCTCCCGCGTTGCGTCATCAATAACGATTACGTCATCAAGTACTACTATGTCAGGGTCGTCATCGTCATCACGCTTTCGTTTTGGCGGTCGTCCAACTGGTCTCTTTGGGCTAGGTTGTGGTTGGGGTGGTGTCTCTGTAACGCTGGCAAACTGTGACTTGATGATATCCTCTTTCGATTTGCCTTTGACAAGAAATCGTTCCATGTTGATTGATCTGGTAGTTGTTCGCAATGATGTCCAATTTGAGAAGTGAAGGGGTTTATATATCACAGGATTCATAGATGCCTATTAGCGGCGGCCTTCTTGATCATCAACAATAGTGATAGAGCAGCATGGGTTGACCACCTGGCTTACGTTGCTATACACACCATTGTAAGACAAGCCGACATCTCGCACGTGGCGTCACTGGTACCGTTACAATGGGTGCGTGACACAATTGTAGTCAGTCATAATACCCAGATTATACATGCTGGGTTTGTCGGTGTATATTAATTATTAGTACTATTCAACACAATACAGTACTGATTATAACTCAACACAATACAGTAACAGTAAAAAGAAAATTATTTATTTCAACTTTATGATTACAAAATAATAATAACACTTTCAAGTATTTGATGTATTTATTTATTTATATGCACAATCAGTCAATCACAATAAGCCTAGAATATTTACGTTTGATCAGACCGACACGGTAGTAAATGTGCAATATACACGATTTTACGACCGCGTCGTCTGCAACACTTTACTTCCGTGTTTACAGAATGTAAAATGGCAGAAAATCACACAAAATCATGTAAAAATGGCAACAAAATAGGATAAAACCGATCATTTCGACAGGTACGTAATTTTCATAACAGGAATTTCTATTTTTTCGACACTGCCGTGATTTTGGAGAATCCCGACCGCCGAAAAAAATAGAATCATTACCGTAATAATAGTAATGACATGCTTTTGTACAAGCACATGCTTCTACCATCACAGTACTGTGACCATTATGTGGGGGCCGCCGAAGCGGCAAAAACAATGACGAGAGACTACAGTAAATTTGTTTTATTAATTAGTCCATCAACAGTTGCAATGATAGAATTTGATACCTTTTATCGAATATCAAATTAAATAAATAAGACAGCAGAGTTCTTGTGCCTTAGGCAATGCATCTCATGTGACCGTCTCTGTTGATCCAGCAGTAGGAGTGACTATGCATATTCTCATTCTATGGAGTAATCATTGGTTGGGGAATAAATCAGGCGATCCGATATGGTAAAGGGTCGATTAGTAAAGCCACGGAAGCAAGTGTAGCAGAAACCGTTTTAAAAACTATATTGCAGAATAAAGGTAAAAGAAAAAGGTTTTTTTTTCCAACCACGTCATTTTGTCTTAAGTTTAATATTACAAAATCCCTACCTTGATAGAAGTCATCCTCTTGAGAGTGTCTGCATAGAAAAGACTTTCGTCGGAGTCGGAAAACTCATCCTCTGAAAAATATTGTTGAAATTTTGTCATTTTTTGGCAATGCAAATAGTTAAAGTATTACTTCAAAATTTTATGTTATGTAAAAAGTAAATACAACCATAATCCTATACTAGTGATAAACATTATTATATAGCCATCAGCAACCGTCACTACCAGAGGTAAAATTCCATTTTTAGGTCATGTTAATTTGGTGATATGTTGTGTTTTGTTTTGGTCAGGCGGAGGTATGTTATGCAAACAAAAACAAAAGTAGGCCTATTATATATATATATATATATATTTTTAATCAGGAGCATTGTAACAGTTCCTATAATCTGAAAGACCCCCAAGGAATTCAAATGCTAATGTAAATGAAATTTTTGTAAACATAAAATACATTTTATCAAGAAACATTTGCAGAAAATAACAGGCAATAGGCACACATAACAGTGTGAGGGCATATGTGGGGGGGGGGGAATCTGCATCTGTAAGGGCGGAAGGGTCTACATGAGGGCGCGCTATAGCGTAGGATGCATAATGGTAAAGTTGTTTTTATTGGGTTACAAGGTAGTAAATAGAGCAGGCTTCCGTGAGGTCAATGGATTCAATCCTTCAGGGACTTTTCCTGTACTTTCCACCTGCATTTGAAGATATCTGTGCATGACAATGTGGGCAACCGACATTCAGCCGTAAATTTATGATATATAAATGCCCATTTTATCTTTTACTACGCTATTAAAACACTGTATGTATAAACACGGACTCACCTTCAGCTTTAGGCGCGGTGTTCGCCGTGGCCTCGAGGTACGCTCGGTGCTGATCACGTGACACGTCATTCCTCATCTTGTCGTACCACAC
>WNLI01114859.1:0-10430 GCA_025802215.1 Wirenia argentea
TGTTTGTTATGTTCGTCCGCGTCATTTGACGGTGAATTCCATAAATGCGCAATATAAATGTTTAATAATAATAATAAATAATATCCTATACATAACTGCTACTCCTATCTACCAGTGGACAGCTCAGTCTTTCAGAGTGCATATGCTTTCTAAGCAGGCTGCCGTGGGTTCAAACCATGACTGTGCAGACATTGTGGGTTCAATTCCCAAACTATCCGGATATTCTTGGTTAAGGCAGCATAATCATAGCCTCAGAGCTCGCCCAGCTGTAAATACCACCTGTGAGTGTTCCCAATGTTGGAATGTGAGTTGGAATGAAGTACTATATTGTAATGGGTATACAGTACTATCGCTGAAGGCTGATTTCCCTATAAATACGTCTACCAATTGTGAAAAAAATGTTACAGCAATCCTCCACTACTTTTTTTGTTTCTACTATATACTATTACATATTTATTTAAATATTTACATACTTACATATTTATATAAATGTTCTTTCAGAGATGGCTGGGATCGTCACTACAGCTATTCACCGATCTGTCTATCTACGCCCTGAATCTAGACAAACCTATCCTCGACCAGCTGAAATCCAATGAGGAAGTCGACCCACACGACGTCGTTAAAACCGAAGAATCCGTCATATCAACGTGTACACGAATCGACGCGTTGTACGAAGGTATAAACACAGGAATCCAACAGGCAGCTATGTTGACGGTATTCGCACTTGAGCCATCGAAGTCCAACTTTGTAAAAGTTGAAAAAACATTTCGTGCGAAGACGCCAGTTAACGAGGGTGACTCGAATCGTATCGCGAAGCCTGGTTGTATCTGTCATTTACGCAATCGGTCGGAACAACCGTTCGTGTGTAAATGCGCACATTTTACCAACTTGGGTAAAAATGATAAGGTTAACAATGGTTATTCAAATCCGTTAGTCGTTCAAGATGACAGCACGACGTTGGTGTCGAAACATCAAGGCGTTTTTGTGGATCCGTGGCGATTATATGAATTGGAACGTTTGTTACAGTTGTTTCGGCCGTGGTATATGCATACTGTGCTGCAGTGGGATGAACTAACGAAAGTATGTTCAGAATATAGTCACGAAAAAACGCTTTCTGATGAAAAGCAAGAAGAACTGAGAGCGCGATTGGAAGAGCTAACGTCGAATCAACAAGAGGTGAAAATCGACGGGGAAACGGCGATTAGTCGCGATCTCTTTCTCGCGAAGATGCTCCCATTACAGAATTTGGTCTACGGAAAACCAAAGAAGAAAAATCGGAAGAAAAACATGGATCCGTCGGCGGAACCGGAATGGTTAAATAATTGTGTCGAGGAGGTGATAAAGAAGGTATCGCGGACAAGAGTATCAGGCGAAGTCGATTATCACGACGATGAAGATACTGATGACTATGACGATTATGATCAAAAGGATGAAAGTTCGACGTCAAGTTCATCGTCATCTACGGAATCATCGGACGATGAAAAATCAAAATCCTCCACTGCTGATAACGCTTCACCTGTAAAACCTGTTAAAGTATCGCCTAAAGTGAAAGCTACTACTCCGAAAGTACCCAAACCAACTGCCACTGAGGGTATAAAATCCACACCCGCTAAGTTTTATGTAACGAAAACTAAATGTAAAACTTGTGAGAAGATATTTGATAGTTTACCGTTATTGAACCAACATAAACGGTTGCATTTATCCAAAGGAGACAAGCATGTTGACACGTGTATGTTGATCGAGTGTGTTTTCTGCATTTCATATCATTACACTATGGATAAATTCCAGGAACATTTAGTGCAATGTGCGGGTAAAAAAGCGTACGAGAAAAACCTCAACCACGTATGTCGATGCGGCGATAAATTCAGTACGCCTGAGTTACTTAAACAACATTTTAATTACTGTACTATGTTTACTGGTGGTATTCCTACGAAGAAAACACTTCCGTTAAATTTCTTTAAGAATATAATCGGTGAGAAATCACAACCTGCAAAGATACCGATAGGTAAAGAGAAATCGCAACCGTTTAAAATATCATCCATGCCAAGTAATTCGGTTTCACCGAAGGTTACGTTAGAATCGCGGAAAAACACTATCGTACAATCTGGTTTAAAGATTGCGTCTGATGCTACGAACACAAGCGATTTAATGTGTCGTCAGTGTAAAATCGTTTTTTCCGGGTTGGATGCGTTTAATAAACATAAAGTAACGTGTAATAAAACCATGCCAGTGATCACCAAACCTAAAGACAGTGTCATTTGTACCACTTGTGGTTTTCACTGTGACAATCGATCTGTGTATGAATATCATCGAACTATCTGTAGTAAAGTCGGTGTCGTGACTAACAAAACGAAAAGTCCCAAGAGAATAGTTGATCAACCTCCACCTCCAAACAAGTCTACTCAACCTCTCCCACCTACGAAATTGAATCCACCTCCAACCAAATCAAATCAACCTCTACCTCCCACCACGAAGTTGAATCAACCTCCCCCTCCCACGAAGTTAAATCAACCTCCCCCTCCCACCACCAAGTCGAATCTCTTTACAAACCCTCAAAGCAGCTACGCAAATTCACAACCAACAACATTTCCTGTTAGCGTTGTAACCAACCAACCTAACCAACACAGCCAAGTAAAAAGTCTCAATAATTCTGTTCCCTTACCTCAAACTTTACCTATGAATATCACCAACAATATCACCCCAACTGTGGCTAATTATGCGCAGAAAGCGTCAGATTTTTTAGGAGCATCGACGTCGTCTGCCGAACAACCTATAGTCGTACGAAATTTGGCGGGAAACAATTTAAACACAAACCGTAACTATCCAACAGTTGTGTCTAAAATGTCTATAATGTCAGCATCAAAAGTAAAAACCGTTCCTTTTCCTAAAAAACCAAGCCTAACTGGTAAATCTGCAAAAATTACTAATGTTTCTCTTTTGCCTGTTAAAAAGGAGAAATCCAATCTTAAGATCGCGGACTTAAAATGGGGGACAGTTTGTACGTTATGTTCATTACAATTCAACATTGATGGGCGTTTGTTAGAGCATTTGGCCGTGAAACATCTAAACGTGGGAAGGCTGGTCACCCTAGAGAACAAGACGGGTCTGTTTGAGTGTAAATATTGTGTGGAACGATTCAAAGAAGCAGTCGATTGCCTCGTGCATTTCCACACGCACGAATCACAAATCGTCTACGATATATTGAACTACGTAACCAAACAATCATCACCATCAAGAGCTCGTAGCAGATCTCCACGATCTCGAGCTAAACCGAAAACCCCCGCGACAATACCTCTCAACCCAGGAATTCCACGCCAACCTGTTGTCATACCAATGCCGAGTCAGATGTCTAAACCAGTGGAACAGGTCGTCCTTCAACGTCTGAACAATACTCCACAGGTTATTGAAGATCCGGTACAGAATGAACAGTATGTACGCTCCATTATAAGATCTGTGATGGATACGTACGACCCAACATTCAATACGTCAGAGTTACGTACAGCGCCGATACCCGTACAGTCACCAAGGCGCGTACCCAACATCCTGCCACACAATAGGACGGTATCGACAGGAAACGTACGCCGGCAGATACTAAACACACCGCTGGAAAATAATAACCAGAAAAATATTCTCCCAAACCCGAACACCACTCTGGCACATAGTAACCAGGACTTGCAGATTAGTAACCCTTCTACAATGCTAAATATCGCAAGTACATCATCAGCAGCAAACAGTATGCATCAACATTCCCAAAATATGATGACATCGAGCAGCGGTGTAAACAGTAGTCAGAACAATCCAGAATTATACAGAAATGCGCAAGCAAATAAACAGCCGTGGAATTTTAATGTAAATACACAAAGTAACACAACCACATCAACTGCGAATATCAGCTTGCTGCAAAGTAATCAAAACCGGCAAACTAACACTAGTGTGATGCATGGCAACCCAAACATGCAGTTAATCAACACCACAGTCGCACACAATAATGAAAGACAACCCGTTAGAAGCAGTGGAGCTCAGGTTAACCAAAGCCGACAAATTGCCAATAACAGTGTAGCCCCGACTAATGCAATATGGAAGATAGCCAACCTCAGTTCGAGGCCATCTAGCCAAAACCGAAACATAACCAATAGCAATGTAGGTCAGAATAACCAAAAGCAGGTAGCCAATACTAGTCTAACGCATGCTCAGCAATACTGGCAGATAGCTAGCACTAGTGTTGGGACGAATAGCAGTTTAGAGCAGAATAATCAAACACAGATTACCAATACTAGTCTAACGCAAGCTCAGCAACACTGGCAGATAACTAACTGTAATCTGGTGCAAGACAACCAAAACCTAGCAAACAGCAACCAAACAACCTTACATCAGCCAATATTAGCTAAAATGGCAGCCCAGATTCGCCCAATAGCCCATGATTATATAACCCAACCCAACCCAATGCATCCAAAAAGACCAATTGTAAGACCTGTGAAGCAATTACCACGAAACAAACCTAGTCCCGTTACAACTATCGCAAAGCTACAAATTCAAACAAAATCGACACCAATGAATGCAACGCCATCGATATCTCAAAACATGAGCAATTCTCTGGTACATAGAGCTCTAGTCCCCGTTGCAAACAAGTCCGCACCAGGTACATCGTTCATATTATCTCCTAACTCATCCATCGCTATCCAACAAACACGACCTGTCATCCAACGAAACCCAGGAAACATTCGGTTAAAGGGTCCGGCACCTATAACTGCAAGTACAATATCAGCAATGAACCAGGTATCTAATCGTGCCATAACACCTCAAAACCAGATACCTATCCGTACAAAAATGCCTGCAAACCAAATACCTAACCGTGCCGTAAGACCTACAAACCAAATGCCTAACCGTGCTGTAAGACCTGCGAACCAAATCCCTAAC
The DNA here is from genome assembly GCA_025802215.1 of Wirenia argentea. NCBI lineage: Eukaryota > Metazoa > Mollusca > Solenogastres > Pholidoskepia > Gymnomeniidae > Wirenia > Wirenia argentea. Next base: position 4,918 of record WNLI01114859.1, read on the forward strand.
AGTGCCGTAAAACCTGCAAACCAAATACCTAACCGTACAAAAACACCTTCAAACCAGAATTTTATCCGTACTGTACGACCTCCAAACCAAATCCCTAACCGTGCGGTAACACCTACAAACCAAATACCTAACCGTACCGTAACACCTACGAACCAGATATCTAATCAATCATCAATCAGTCAGATATCTGCCCGAACCATATCACCCATTAACGAATTAACGACCGCTATCATATCCCAGATGAAGCAAATATCGCCGATGAATTCGACAGAATCGCGAGTTCAAATATCGCCGAAGAATTCGACAGAATCGCGAGTCCAAGTAGTCGGCACGAGACAGCCATTGACAATTGTCACAACTCCCACTCTGGTAGCCGCTCCATTCTTTATCAACAAGTCAATTGTAGTCGCTGATTGTACACAAATATCCCAGACGGACATCCAGATAATGCCAGTTGCAACGGAGTACCAGACTAAAGCAACCAATTCAACTGTCACAGCTTCATCAAAACTTATCAAAAACGCAACTTCTGCTATTTCGTTTCCCGTTGTAACTGCACAGTTTCCGAGCGTAAGTAGAATTCAACCTTCCTTTACTAAAGCACCGTCGATAACCATACCCACTCAAATTCACGAAACCGTACCATCTCAACCACGCACAGTTTCACCGACTACCAACAAATCCGCGGTGGTACTGACGTCACCTAAATCACGCGTGAATCTCGTTCAACTTCATTCTGCCCTTCTCAAAACCTCATCTTTAACAAGCTCATCTTCACAACAAATCAACCAAATTGATACTCTCAGTGAAGCAACACCTTCTCTACCCACGACAGAATCTAATGTGATCATTCGTCAGCCTCAACCGATCATTACATCATCAAACTCAGTTGTAACCACAATCATCACAAATATCGTATCTGCGTCGTCTATAATCGTCACAACCAAGACTACACCTTCATCCATACTCAAACATACAAGTAAGTCTTTAAAAGGCAGCGTTTCAGACAAAGTTTCAAAAACACAAGAACACACCAATCGCCAATCGATATTTTCAACTCTACCAAATCAACCAAACACAATTCACTATCAGCCAACGAAGACAAAGGTATCCGTGAAGGCAAAAGTCCCAGCGAAGACAGGAACACCGACAACTACTCCTCAAACGACAAAAGCACAACAAAATGCTGCTACAGGATTTATGTTGGCATTCTCGCAATTTTGCAAATCGGGTCATTCCAAAGCACCACCGAACGTTCTTCCAAATTTTGAAACTCTCCTAGCAACTACTCAACAAGCACCTACAAGTCAAAGTATACAACAAGCAAATACTAGTGAAACAACTCAAAACTTACCGAACTTTGAATCTCTTGTATCAAGCACAAAACACCACACGACTCCACAGCCATTTGATGGTGACATCAGTCAAGTAACTCAACTCACCTCTACTCAACAGCCACTAGCAAATAGTACACAAACCACCGAGATATCACCACCGACATATTTGCACGCGGACAATCAGACTCCCAGTATGTCGCAGCAAAAGTCCAATTATCATTCTGCCAATCCTCTAGATGAAAAATTTGTTGATAAACTTTACGGAATTTCCCCGGAAATTGGTGAAAATCCCAACAAAGGAAAAGTACCGTTATATTTACCCAATGGCGATACGAATGTGACATCATGTATGTTCACGTGGACAGGTGAAGCATCTAAGCAATTGGTTAATCAACAACCCACTGATCCGAACGCAAGCATCGACGATATGTCAGACCTTGATGCCATATCTCATCGGATGCTAAGTTTTGAGGAACAGTTATTGTCAGTGGAACAGGATGTGATCGAGATGGAGGAGGCGGGAAGTTGCAATAGCCTCGTGGCGTCCATTGTTAACTCACAAGATTTGTCTCAACAATCTCAAACTGTCCTGATGGATAATATTGTTTCAAATGTGTCTAATGAAATTGTGATCGACGATGCTGTGCAAAGTTCTGATACAGTTGAGAGTTCTGACACAATCGATTGTTCTGACACTTCTCAAGGAAGACCGAATTATCCTGGTAAAGTAGATGGTGTCACGGATAAATTTCCAAACCTATCCGATGGAAGTGAAATTGTCTCCCCAACTGATATTGATTGTTGTATAGTTGAAATAACAGATTGTGAATCACCAACTACAAATGATGTACCTGATCTCTCAAAACATGCTCCTCCGAAAGAAGATCTTCCTATACATGTTCCTCCTAATGATGGTCCACCAAGACATATGCCAACATATGGAGCAAATGTACCAAGAGTTGAAAACATGAGATCACTCCTTATCGAAACACCTGTATCGACGACAATAAGCGAACGAACAAAGTTGGCAAAAGCCAAGTTGAAGCAGCTAGAACGAGTCCGTGAAAACGATGTCATCTGTATATCAAGTGACTCAGAAAATGAGACTGACAACCGACAGAAACATCGGATAAAACGTGCACCAATATGTTCATACGATTTATCAAAAGTGCAACCAGATTTATGCAAAATGCAACCGAAAGTTGTGCTCACGGATTGTTGTACGTCGCCGCACTATCAACGGAAGTCATGGATGAATTTAAAACCGATTGTTTTGTTGAGTAAACATAAAGTAGGCACGCAGAAAGTCATGGATGTTGGTGATTATCCACTCAAGAATCTCAAGGTCAACCTCATCGATGTGATGGTTGATGTTGATACATCATCAGAATGCTGTATGTTGTTTGATGATGTGGATCGGGAAATTGTGAGATTTTATCTACCTGATGGTTGGAAACGCAAGGGGGCGAAGATAATTGAAACAAATACACTGATAGAAAAGGAAAATGAAGTGAAGAATGATGACCCGATAAATCCAGAACATTCTATCGTGGAATCTGTTGTGTCAAATACTGTTAACAATGAGAGCCTACATCTGGAGACAAATGTCATCCTCAGATCTCTATGTGACATTATACACAATAAAATCGAAAACACAAGTGATGATGAAAGACCAGTGAATACCACAAACAATTCTGATGTTAGCCTTCCTTTCTGGATATCGGATGATGCCAGTCAATCGAGTGTTCAACCTGATGTAAATGGATCGAGTGTTCAAACTGATGTGGTAAATGGCGATATGACAGAGACATCACCGCTTCCACCAACGAATGTATCAGAGGTCACAACTGATAACGAATCCAATACAACTATGGAGTTGGATAATAATCTACGTACCGAAGATCTCCAAGATGATTTGGAAAGTGAAATTGTACCTATTGATCATTCAAACACAAACGATAACTCTCAGGAATTTATCAGACAAAAGGCAGAGATGAATATTAATCTACCGAAATCGTACAGCGACGATAGTGTCAATGATTTACTGAACCTTGACAGATTAAATGATCTACTACAGGATATCAGTAACAGTAAAGAGGTGAAAAATGATGAACCTGATACATCAGTAAGGTCTAATGTCACGCAAATAGATACGATAGTGCAATCTTCTTCCAAGTTGGAACCAATAACCGATGCGAGCGAAGATACTGACTCAACATCCAATGCAAAGGAACTTGACAACTTAAATCCAACAAACTCAGCAGCGTTGAATATGACTTCGGACTCCGTTTCATCCGTCGCTGCAAATTCTAAGGTAGCATTATACATGTCCATATCCGATAAAACAAACCTCCAAACAAACGACAATGTGATAACTATTTCAGATACTCTCACTCCAGCAGAAGTTGATCCTAACAAAAATCAAATATGCGATGACCATGAAGCTACAAGTCAAGCCGACACGATTGCCGACGTATCAGACATCCAAACTGATGATGAAATGGATGTTATATCTGAGGATGTTATAGAAGATGACATCAGTGTAGATATCGAAAAGTCTGTTCAAGATTCTCTTCCGAACAATGAATCAAACAATATTGAACCAGAAATTGCCCACGTGATCATTGAAGAAAACACTCAATCACTGCAAAATCTAGAAAGTGTAACTGATGCTACGGAAAATACTACAGAATCTCTGAATAATGCTCAATCCAAAACAACAAGCAATGTGGAAAGCAATGATACCTTCACTAAAAACATTGCGCTAGAAGATATCGATATAAATAAAGAAAATACAGAACAGGATCTAACGCTGACTCCGGTTACTACTGAAGATACTGAAAAGGAAGATACAGATGGTCTCAATAGTGATAAAATCGAAAACACAAAAATTGAGAAAATACAAAACCAAAGTTTCTTGGACGATTATAATCCTTTAAGAATCATAGATAGTTGTGCTGATCCAAATGAAAATCTAGAATCCTTCATTTACAGACATTCAAATGTTCCAACTTTGACCTATGAGGAAACAGTTCTGAGTGATATGGAGGAAATCAACGTAAACGAGTTGATTAATGATCCGCAACATCAGCAGGCCACAGAAACTGATCACGTTGAACCTCTTGAAAAGATCCAAGTTAGAGACGCGATTGAATCTACAGAAGTTCAAGTTGTTGCAAGAATCCAAGTTACTGACGCAATTGAATCTACTGGAGTTCAAGTTGCTGAGAACCGTATGGAAACGAGTCAAACAATGATTGCGAACGAGTTGATTAATGATCCGCAACATCAGCAGGCCACTGAAAATGATTACGTCGAACCTTTTGAAAAGATCCAAGTTACTGACACGATTGAATCTACAGAAGTTCAAGATCTTGAGAAGATCCAAGTTACTGACGCGATTGAATCTACAGAAGTTCAAGTTGCTGAGGGCATTCAAGTTACCGATGTGATTGAATCTACCGAAGTTCAAGTAGTTGAGAAACATATGGAAACGAGTCAAACGATGATTGCATGTGAAACCGCTGCTTCTCCTGAGCGAGTGATTGTTACTGAGGAAGAGAAACCATCATTAACCGACCAGGTTATCGATTCGATTGAATCTACAGAAGTTCAAGTTGTTAAGAACCGTATGGAAACGAGCCAAACGACGATTGCAGGTGAAACCGTTGATTCCCCTGAGCGAGAGATTGCTACTGAGGAAGAAAAACCATCAATATCCAACACTTTTGACAACGTTGAAGATATAGACCAAACGATGTTCACAAATACAATTATTACTGCCGAAGTCCAACATGATAAAAACAATGATACCGATGTATTCATTCTTCCATCAATAAATAATGAAGCAAATAAATCACCAGACACCAATGCAATTCCAGAAACTAGTCAAAATACAAATGAAATTCAACCGGAAGATCTTTGTACACATTCTACGATTGTTTCAACAGAAAAGAAAGATGAACCAGATACATCTAGTGACATCAAGACCGTGCAAGAAACGAAATTTGATTATGAATATGAAGAAAAACTATTTTATGAAAGGATTTCCGACGAAGAAATTAAATCTAGTGACACCAAATCAGTTTAGGAAACCAACGAGATCAAGACAGTTAAAGAAACCAGTTTTGATTATGAATATGAGGAAAAACTATTTTATGAAAGGGCTGAAGAAAT
>WNLI01114969.1:0-10430 GCA_025802215.1 Wirenia argentea
TTGTGAGCGGCAAGTGTAGTAACGACGTCATTTTCGAACCGGTTTGAAAGTGATCTGGAACAAACCACTTTGCCCCAGTTCGCTTCCCCCCAGTTCGCATGTATAGCAACGACTTTAGAGAATCTCAGCTCTCTGTTCGTGAGCATGACTCGAGTTTATCTCACTACGCTGGCCATTGGGCCGTCCACGGGACCACAGTCACCACACCACTACCGTAACTAAAGTCGTTGCTATATATGCGAACCGGGGTTAAGCGAAGTGAAGTGGATTGATTCGGATAACTTTCAAACCGGTTAGAAAATTGCAACGTTACTACACCTGCCGCTCTAAACTGAGAGAAAGTGGGGCAGATCTATCGATCGACGGTCGTGAGCTTGTGCTACACGGGACGTAACTCGTCAAAACCAAAAGTGATCCGAATCAATTCGCTTCGATTGATGTTACGTTACTATACTTGCGAAATAAAGCGAAGCGTGTCGGAGCGAAGTGAAGTGGTCTACTTTGTACCTGCTCCTGGAGGTGGTTGAAAATTGAACCAGTGTATCTTCCGGAACATACCACGAGAAAGTGGATTAGGTGTACTGCAAAGTGGTTTAGGTGTACTGGGACTTACTGGGACTTTTACAGTATGTCGCGGAACATACCAGTATAGCAACGTTAATAGAGACTGTGTGATTGTATCCAGATGTCCAGAATTAAAATACCTACGCATCAATCCATGTATAATCCAATCAAGTTGTTCTCTATTCCAGTTTCGCTGATCGACAAGTAAAAAAGGTCAATTTAGCGATTCCAACCTCTCCGTCACTTTTAATTTGTCTTTCTTAGTATGTATAACATTTCATATTTGCTGTTGTTGTGTTCCATTTATACAACCTACTTCCCGTTGCACACTGCCACACATATCACTTTCAATGACCCATTATCCCATCGCGGCATTAGATTACCAATCCATCTCTAATTATCCATAGATAGAATTTGCCACATACCACCAGTCTACGACGGCGTCCCTCTAATAAAATCCTAACCCCACCGTAACGTATCAATATTACCGCCGAAAACAATGCCTTATATTTTCTATGTAAACATTAATACTGAATACATCAGGGAGATATTGATCACATCGTTGTCATGACAACCATAAGGCAGACGCCTAGTTAGCAGACGATGGAGAAATCCGAGACGACCTTAACAAATAGGCTAGATGCGGTCGGAAATTTGAAAATGTTATTGGGTTACTCGAATTTCCTGTTTCTGTATTTGTGTCTCTCTGCGTGTTATGGTTTGTTCCGTTTGTTTGTGTGTGTATAAAATCTCACATATTATCACTCTTCTTTTGTCCAGGTTGATCTTCAGATATATTAGCTGTGCATGTGGGTGGTGTCATCTGTCGTGAGAGTAAGAAACTACTATACATTTCACAAGATCGAAGCAATACATTTTCATTTCCTTACAAGCTTAGAAACGCCTATTTTTTTTTTGTTGATTTTCCTAGTGGAAACTTGGGCGTATAAATTTTTAGACAATAACTAAAAATCGTTACCCATGCCTACTGTTTACTATATGTACCGCCGAAGCTACACTTTACATGTTAGTTGTCCTAACTATATAGGCAATTGACCTACTGCGATTCTATACGCCAAAGACACATTTATTTGTTTATGTTTGGGTAGATTTTATGCAGGTATCTCCATGGATTATCCGCTCCGACAATTACATCTCGTTTATTTTTGTCTCGTTCATGAACAAACAAATGTAAATGTCATTGTCCTCATAATTATGTATATACTGTATGTTTCCTTTGGCAAATGATGTAGCCTAACTAACAGGCAGTCAATGGAAATAATATATATAATTGCGAGGACAATGACATTTACACGTTACATTTACTCCTGAGGACATTGCACCAGAACGTGTTTATACGTGGGGATTTAATAAAAAGATATGTACAATGTGTAGATTGATGTTCAAGACAAATTGCAATTTGATAAATTTCATTCCTCCCTTCGGGGTCTCAGAGCGCCGGCCTGATACTCCAAAGGTCTCTGGGTCATGACCGGGAATCAGTTATTAAAGTTACCTGAAATTTTTGCTTTGTTACTGAATATCCCCTTGGACTAGAAGGAACTTAGTGATACCTCCTCGACTGAGTCAACTTGTTCAGTCGCTAAAGTGAGCATTTGAGTGGTGGTGTGACTTACTTGACTTATAGGTAGCTTGACGTGTCGTGGGGCACGTAGCGTCTCGGACAAGCATTCTCCGCCCGGTTCTGTTAGTGGTAGTTGCCAGTGCCTCTGGTATGGTGTCTGCTGTGAGAGTCTTCCCACATACTGTATGGGTGGAGAAGATAACAGTGTGTTTATTATCGAGGCGTGTGCCTAGCTTAGCAAAAACTCCCTAAAAGGGAGCAGGATCCATCTGAAAAGGGAGACCATCTATCGTTTACTGAAGAGAAAAGAAAGAGAAGCATTGCTCAGCGTGTACATGCCGAGATACGATGAGATGGGCGTCCTTAGCCGTGGTGAAGGCAATCCATCTGTAGGAGAAGGAAAACTCTAATATAAAACCTCTGCCTTTGGGTGGTAAAGGTTTGAATTTGCCACAAACCTTTTATTTATTTACTTTTTATATGGCATTATTTGTATATTATCCTTTACTATGCACTTTAACAGCTGCCAGTTGCACAACTGAGAGATTCGTAGAGTCTTGACTTTTGTGCCTAAACCTTGTATTGATTGATTGATTGATATGAAAATAAAATATGTTTCAAACAAACAAAGCATCACAAGCCGTTATCAATATGGCTAATGGCCGGCCATGACCTGCCAGGTTGCCTGATTGGAGGTTCTTATTGCTCTACCCTCCATAGAATGGATTCCGCAGCTCTGTAGATTCCCTAGTCGCATCTACCAATCTGATTCGAGGACAGCTCCGAGCGTGGTAGTCGCTATGGGTTCCATCTAGGATGTCTAGGTAGGCTCATCAATAGCATGTACTGTACTCGAAGATGAGCTCTCGGCGATAGGAGTCTTGTTAGATTCTTCAGTTGTAACATCCTGCCGATTGATGAGTCAGATCGGCAAGCAACTGTTTTAGAAAAGCAACTGCTTTGGAACACATCACGCCTATTATTATGCAATACTATTACCTATATGCATCTACACTGATACCCGCCGTATCTCAGCACCATAAATCACCACAGCAGCGGCAAATAACAGCAGTAAATAACCTAGCCTACCGGCCTTGGTCCGACCAGATATTTGCTTATACCCAATGACAGATCAGAACAGGTAGCCCCATGACCGGAAATCAAGGTAAATGCGTGCCTGCTTTTCACCGCTCTTAGTGAGGCATGTTGATTCGCAAGCCTTGAGCACCTATTTGGTGTAAATTATGCTAGGTACATATTCAAAAACGATTTAACTTAAAAACTCACATCCATGTAGTAAGCCTCATTCAAGTACAATATCCTGACGAGTTTACTCCGTGTGCCCCACCCGAGATACACCGTTCGGTACCACTCTCCACGTAATAGTGATTGATCTGATGTAACTCACACTTGATTAGGCCTCAAGAACATAATGTACTTAAAAAAGAAAAAAAGAAAACACTCAGATCCATGCAATAAGCCTCATTCAGGTATAGCTCCCTGACAGGTTTACTCCGTGTACTTCGGCCGTACCAATCTCCACATAATGGTGTTTGCCGTTTGGTCTGATGTAACTCATCCGGGGTACCTAACATGACTCAAGAACAAATTCATTTAAAAATAAATAAATAAAACACTCGCATCCATACAGTAAGCCTCATTCAGGTACAACTCCCTGACAGGTTTACTCCGTGTGTCCCGCTCAAGATACGCCGCGCAAGGCGCGTATCCACCGCCCGTCCCAATTTCCACATAATGGTGTTTGGTCTGACTCACCCGGCCTTGGGTACATGACTCAAAAATAATTTCACTAAAAAATTTATTATAAATAGGCTACTCACACGCAACTCACCCTGGGTTAGGTACACACCCCCACAACAAATTAACTTAAAAAGTAAAATCACTCACATCCATGCAGTAAGCCTCATTGAGATAGAGCTCCCTGACAGGTTTACTCCGTGTGCCACGTCCGAGATACGCCGCACACCCACCACCTGTCCCAATCTCCACATAATGGTCATGTCCTGCCTCTTGCACAGATTGTGAAGTCTTCAGTTTCCAGACGATGCACGAGTGGTCCGAGTACCACGCCATCGCTCGCCGCACGATATCTTGGGACGACGATCTTTCTGAAATTTTGTATAATAGTTTGCTATAATCCATGCTTTTACTGTAGATCACACCGATAAACTAGCATGAAATACATCTGACGGACATTATAAACACGGCCCATTGTAAGGGGTAGTGGCGTCGGTTAAATGTTAGGACTTCCATTCAGATAGGGATCCAGGGTCGTGGTGCGAATCTCGGAGTGTGTGATCGGCATTTAACAGGGTGTTCCCTGGGTAAGTACACAATGTCTGTAGTCTCACTCAGTTTACCAATCCTGCAAAATTAGCATATTTGCCTTCAAAGGCGAATGTACTGGACTCAGGTTGTGCTACTCATGCAGAGGTCTATACTATAGCATGGTGAAACTCTAGCGCTGCTGGTATCTGATTCAACGGGCGATATATAAGTTCGGTGCTTCACCCTTTTTTACTGGTGACCACTGACCATGTGGGTAGAAGTGTACTTACTGAAAGCGCGCGAACCAGTAGCAATCTTGTAGAGGACGATCCCCTTAGCCATAGATGTGTGTTGTCCTTAGACCATACAACCTTTCTGTCTATATAGTAACTACCACAAGATGTAGACATTTCAGACGCAATCTAGACCTAACCATAATATAGGCTGTAAGTAAACGCCAATAAACATATAAAACATTTAGGTACAGGTTTACTTACTAAAGGTGCGTGATCCGGTGGCAAATTTGTATAAAACGATCCCCTTCGGCCAGAGATGTGAGCTACCCTTAGGCCACACAAACTTCCTCTTTGTCTGTCCTTTGTACCCAAGGTATGGGTCCTGGGTAAATATAACAATGTTACATCTTAAGAGATGTGACAGCACAAATTTAATATTTATATCATAGATTATTTTGCAACGAAACATCTGTGTAAACTCTATACTGTATTTTACTATGTTTAAATTTATCGTGTAGCCAGCACAAGAGGTGTAAGCGGAGTATGTAGAGGTGGACACGAAAATGCTGATTCACTTGCATGTTCCGAGATGACTCCCTGGGCATAAACGAGAATACTTTTAACCTTGTGTCATAAATAAAGTGTGTGGTAAATATATAAGGATGGGACAACATATTTTATCTACTTGATTGGTCCGATGTAATCCACCTACTCTGTAGCATCTGGTATATATGATAAACTGAGGCATATGGAAGATCAGAGCTTTGTGGGTGGTGAGGGTTTATTCAGTCTTCGTGACTTCTCCCCCTTCCCACCAAGGTAATGTTCCACGCAGATTTTGCATTTAGACTGGAAAGTTTTCAGCCTTCGGGCCGAGTTATTTAATGCATGGTGATGTGACTCACACGTGGTGTAAATCAGTTATGCTAGGACCTAGCGGCTAGGTACATGCTTCAACAACAAAAAACAAAGAATAGTAAATAATACAACTAACATGGTTGTGGTCATCGGCATCCTTTTCGATGTTGAGTCTGACCCTGGCCTCGTGCCCCAGTATCTCATCAGTGCCATTGCGGTGGTTGAAGGGGATGTAGGCGGTCGGTGAGTAGTCCAGTGGCTACAACAGTGGATATAACAGTCATACATCAGTGTCTACAACAATAGTGGATACAGCAGTCATACATGGGTGGCTACATTACAACAGTCGTACCCTAGCCTCATGCCCCAGTATCTCATCAGTGCCATTGCGGTGGTTGAAGGGGATGTAGGCAGTCGGGGAGTAGTCTAGTGGCTGCAAAAACGGATAGCCATACATCATTGGATACAAGTCATACAACCATCCTACCCTTGCAATGGGTGAATGGGATGTAGATGCTCGGGAAGTGGCTGCAAAAAGAAGCCTGATTTACTCAAATTACCCTATAAACATATGTTAATGCAAAACTTCACAGAAATTATGTAGTGTGATGAGAAGAGTCTGACATTGGCCTCATGCCCTAGTATCTCATCAGTGCCGTTGTGGTGGGTGAATGGGATGTAAGCATTCGGGGAGTAGTCCAGTGGCTGCAAAGTGATTGCGGATGTAGCTCAGTGGCAAAGCGCTTGCCCGGTCTCAGATGCCATGTCGGGTTTTAACTAAATCTATATTTCACGTGGGAACCCTACTTGACACAACCGATTCGGATTGAATCTGGTTTAGTTATTAAAGTGGGGATTTATTATTATTTCACAATTTATTCATATTCATGAATATATAATGTACAATACAATATATACTGTACACTACGATATATAATAAAATAAATGACATAATCGTGAGGCAGACACTACATTATATGAACGCGTAAACACACAGGAGGCAGGACACATGAGGAACACACGGGAGGTGGTACACATGAGGATGAATTTATCAAGACACACTACACATATACAGAGAAACATACACGGTAGGAAGTACACATGAGGGAGAATTCACACAGGACAGACTGCTCGTGCGGTTGGGTGCACACATGAGGTAGTGCACATGCGGATGACTACACACAGGAGACATATTATACGGACACAAGTATGTACACGAGAGGAAGTCCACATGAGGGTGGGTACAAATGGGAGGCAGTACACATGAGGGAGGACGTACACAGGAGATAGTACATATGAGGGTGAACACACATGAGGAGAAACTACGGAACACAAACGGGGAGTAACACACATGAGGGTGAATATACACGGAGAGAGAATATGTTACAGAAATACTGGTTCGCCGGCATATCGTAATGCTAGTAAGATCTTGTTTACATTAGCAGATACGACATTTAGTGGGGTTTCATTCAGATATGCCCACTTACAAGATTCCAGATGACTAGCGTCAGTGGCGCCTAAACCACAGAATTTACACCTACACTCGTCAGATGGTCTATAGCAAGATGGAGTCCCACAAATCAGTTGGTGAAAGCCGTTACTCACCCACATACCCATGTGCCTTCTTGTTTTTCCAGTACCAAAACTACGTACAAAGTTGGGATTTGGAGACATAGTAATCTGTAGCAATTCTGCTTGCTAATTCCCACTGTATTTGAGTCATAGAGGATAGTCCAAGTCTGGCTGCCCGCTGGTTTTCTGCTGGTTTTCTGCTGGTTTTCTCCGGCTACTCTGGTTTCCCCAAAATACACTTTGGACCACTTTACTGTACATAGTAGATTATTTGAATAAAACCCAATCTGCTGGAGCAAACATACTATAAATTCTCCAAAGTTTTGTGTAAGTTTATAGCAGATGCTAAGTGAAAATACTTCTACGTCATCGGCAGTCATGATTTAGTTTCTTTCCGGTGCTTCTCATATTATATATCAAATTGCATCTGCATGCTATCTTACAGTATATCACAAATTTTATTAGCAGATAATGGATGGTTTATAAAAGTTGTTTATTTCTGTAAGAACTTACGTGTCTAGCCGTGTGGCCATTGACGACGATCATCCGACCCAGGTCCCAGTTCTTGACTGCTCCTACCTGCATACAGTAATATCAAATAAGATGTATATAGGTGATATAATGACATGAACACATACCAAAGATATAATCACATTTTGCATGACAGGTTACAGGTATCTAGGTATGGTATACTTGGTGTGTCCTGTATGGTATCTCGCATAGCCTAAACATCTTTGTTGATCCTGCATGTTATAGGCAAGGGTAGTGATTGTACTAGGTGTGGATGAAGGCTGTGCGAGTTAATGTCGAAGGTGTACGGAATGCTGATACACAATAACGGCATCTTCATGATTAATTTGTAACCAATCTTTGTGATTATGAGTGGTTTTAGCAGTAGAAAATGGATTATGGTTCTAATAGGTTGAATTTGCATGCATTGATTAGACCAAGGATGGCTCCTTTCCAAAACTGTATATTGCCTACTTCAATTATTTCATTAAAATATTCATTGGAATAATTATAGTTAAACTAAACATGGGTCACATAAATACAGTATACACACTACACAGTACATTAGTGTCTTACCTTTGTGCCATCATTGGTGGCCACCACAGAAAACTGAAGAAAAAAATGACATTGTTACTGAACAATGACATTGATGAAAATTGTAAAGTAAGTTAGTTCAAACTTTAGGAACTTTTTTATTTTAACCGACTTGAGATTATAAATACTTTGAATGCCACCGTTGGCTGAATAAGGCATGATAAAACTTTCCAGGGTTTGATTATCTAAGCTAAACGGACGACCCAAGAAAAAAAGATGTCAGCCTACAAGCCATATACGGAATGTATGCACTACACCGGCAGGTTAGCTCAGTCGATTAAACTTCACTTGGGATCCAGTGTCGTGTGTTTGGAACTTCGGGACTGTGCGATCAGGCGTTCAATGTCTTTTTACAATGTTCCGTGGGTAGGGACACAATGTTCCGTGGGTAAGGACACAATGTTCCGTGGGTAGGGACACAATGTTCCGTGGGTAGGGACACAATGTTCCGTGGGTAGGGACACAATGTTCCGTGGGTAAGGACACAATGTTCCGTGGGTAAGGACACAATGTTCCGTGGGTAAGGACACAATGTTCCGTGGGTAGGGACACAATGTTCCGTGGGTAAGGACACAATGTCCGGAGCCTCAGTTTTACAATCCTGCAAAATTGTAGGCTATAGTAAATAAAGTACTAAAGATGTACATCAACTTGTATAGTCTAAAGTTCTACTAGTTTCTTTGGCTCGTATCTATAATATTTTACACATTATACATAACGATAGTTGGGTTTGTCATAATTTTTTTTTATACACATGCATTGAAATCATTGTAATTGAGTATTCTTTTAGAAAATAAAATGTATTATCAATTACGATGTAATACAAACAGGACTTGTCACAAATGTGTAGATCTGCCTTCTAGCATTCTGGTTCTTTGCGAAGTCACTGACAGTTTTTCGAAAATTTTGTGATGTCAACAACCAAGAATATACAGCCTTGTTGAAACAAGTAAGAATCTACTGTAGGCCAAACCTTGCCATCATGCGATCCACCGACTGTGTGCTTTTCTGGTGGATCGGGAATCTGCAATATAGGAGGAGTTATTCACACAGGTGTATATTTATGGTTAATTAAGCATAAATAGCATTTAAATGCTATTTAAATGTACTTATAACTAGTTCCACATAAATTAACAAAATTAGATAGATAAATATTTCATGTGAAACACTTTCTAAAATTGTATGTACATTATTATGCAAAAATTTGCCAAAATTAGCGAAAATGTGTGAAAATTTGCGAAAATAGTTGGAGCCAATAAATGGGCTGACAGTAGTGGTTAGAGCGCTGGCTGCTTGTCCGGGAGGTTGTGAGTTTGAATCCTACAAAAAAGGGGTTTTTGTGTTTTCCACTCGCATTTGAAATATATGTGTATGGCAATGATGCCAACTGTGAATTTTCAGTATATATGTAAATGAGTGAATTCTACAAAAACAGGGGTTTTGTTGGACTTTCTGCACATATTATTTTATGTAATAATGTTATTTTATTTTATTTACAAACAACTTACCACACTGGCTTGGACAAAATGACCTGCTACTAACACAGCAATTACCAACAATGTTGCACGTTTCAGCATCATGCTTAAAACATTACCGTATAACACTTATAGATGCTATAAGTAAGAACATGAGAAAGGCTATCTACTACAAAATAGTCACTGTAAAATCATTCAACTTACCTTTTATACTGCAATGTTAAGTGGTTTCGTGGAGGTCTTCCAAAATCTGTAGGTGGCGCGACAATCCTATCGTGGATAATATCATAACCTCAAGAAACATATCATGCTTACTATCATAATACCGTTAATTTTACAATATTATCTACGATAATATCATAAAATCATTATCATCTAAATGCGAATGAACTAATGATTTGAGTAAACACCAAAACAACTACAAAACAGCCACATGAAAACACTTAGTTGCTTTTCTATTGCTATTCCTAATGTCATCAAATAGGAATAGGAACAACCTACGCACTTACGTAAATGCACTTAACTCTATTGCATCTATGCACGGGTATAATAGTTTGTTGTTTGGTAATATCTATGAATGGTCTAAGAGGATTGTCGTTATCTACAGTTTTGAGAAAATATCTGGCATTAAATGATCAACGGCCCATACTTGCACATATTGTACCGATTGTATACTGAACCGCAAAAGAAACGTTACATTTTTTTTCAAAGCACTATAAATTCAGATGTATTACAGTAAACATCTCA
>WNLI01115080.1:0-10429 GCA_025802215.1 Wirenia argentea
ACTAGTGCTGCGAACGGCATATTAACCCAGATCGTGTATGTTTGCTTCCCGGTGGTTATTTTCATCCAAAGGACTATAGCCCCCGGTGATTTCTACAGATACAACGATCCCCCATTTTGAAGATAGCAATGATAAAAGCACGCCACAAATCTTGGGGGATACGCTCAGAGTTCGACACGTCTATATTAGGAGAGAGAACAGCTCCTCTTCCAGAGCTGGTCCACCGGCCCTTAGTAATTCGGCAGTAATACTGTCTATACCAGGGGTACGGTTGGAGCGCAGCCCCTTGAGTGTCTGCTGTACATCATCAAGGCGGAGAGGCATCCATATTCGAAGAGGAAAGGCCCGGCAAAGTATCAAGTACCGCTGTGTCAGGCAATGTAGGCGGGTTGAGCAACCCCGAGAAGTGCTATGGCCACCGTCCACGCCGTGCCTCAGCTGTGATCAGGGCATTGTCGTTCCTGTCCTTCAAAATTTGGATGCTTGAGGAGCGAGGTTGCCTAAATATGGCTGAACAAATCTCGCCTCCTCTCTTCCCGACTTGCTGTCTCGCCCGTACCATGCATTGTCGTTCTGCATTACGTAGGGCTGATGTAACACGATTCCTCAGCTTTCTGTATATATAAGTTGCATGATTCCCTTGACTCCTGTTCTGCAACAGGACCTGATGGGCAGCACCTCTTTCTGTCATACACTCGAGGACCGTAGGCGTTAGCCACTCCACACCGTGTCTTTCGTGAGTGCTTGCCGCAGGTACGGAGAGGGGAACCTATACAACAGTGTTACGGAAGCGTACCCATTTTGCTTCCGTGCATGTCTGTTGGCTGTTCAAGCGTACCGTACCGAACTTGTATCACCCCATACGCCATGGCGTAGCCTATAGCCTACTAAGACATTCTAGCTTTTCGAACAAAAAGTGTGAGCTTTTTCAACTAAGGAGTTACAATAAATACGAGAGTGAAAAAAGCACACGCTTTTCGTTCGAAAAACCAAAAATCTTAGCCAGGCCATCCCCATAGTGACTAAATGTATAGACTAGGATACACATTGTTGTATAGGCCTACGAACTTGAGATCTGCAACCATTTTGCGGGAAAATGCATCCGGCCGTGGACAGCCTAGACTGTACTCCGTACCTACTGGGTTATGTGGCGTTATAAATTTCAAGCTTATATAGCATTTAATTTCGGTGGGCAATATAACAATATGTTTTGTTTGCAGGGATCCCCTCAATCACTCAACAAAGCCGACCACGCCGCGTTCATGGCGAAACTCCAGGCGACACCCCAGGACCCGAAATACTCATTTAGCAGCATTGCAAAGAAAGTGGCCGACATGTACTATCTGCCACAAATCGGAGGTCAGAGCCAAACAAGGGACGAATTCATGGCCTGGATGACTGAGCTGTACGACCATAAAATGCTTACCAGCCCGAGCCACGCCGAATCCATGTACGACCATCTCGTCAGCACACAGCCGAACGGAGCAGGACCACTGCAATCGGAAACGCTGGTGGCCTTCGAGAAAGCCATTGGGCAAATCAGTGAGCTGGAAGCCTATGAGTATATCCAGCAGATGTCTACGGGGGGTCCGTTCGGTTCCATCACCAAGGAAGAGCTGGCCAATGCAAGCGTGGGGTATGTGTCCGACCCATATGCCACGATACTACTCTTCGGGACATACTATGTTCCACTCGAATTGAAGCAGAAATGGTTGACGCTCTTCAACTACCTGAACATCGACAATACAGTATGTCACAATAGCGCTTCGATACATGATTTGTAATAGTGTACGTACCGGTACCGTAGTTTACAGCATTGGAGACATTAATATGACCATTTGTATAGTACGAATAGGTACATAGAGGCCTATATTAATTAATTTTCCAACATAACAGGAGAACCATCCTGACCAAATCAATGATCTATTCGGCATCGCACACCCCCCTTTCCACACCACATGAGGCATGCGTAGTGGGTACTCTAGACTACCACCTCACCCGAGATAACCACTGTTACATACAGATTAGGCTTACAGGTGTATTATAGTGTACATATGTTAAAGGATGTTATATTGTAATAGGCTACAGGTACACCCAAAACTCGTAAGGCGGGTGAGGGTGAATAAAATTGTAAAATTGTAAAAATTGTAAATCGTACCAAATTGCCTACAGTCTACGTGCCACACCAAGTGTGGTCATGTTCAGCAATGAACAAAACGCATATCATCATCATCAATCATCATATAAAAATATACACACAATGACTAAAAACATTTGTTAAAAAATATCTGCCTGCTAGGCGAATTACAATGGACAGTATAATGACCCTATTGTTAAAAGTTAACAAATGGAGCTGGAGCACCGCACATGTACACACGCATGACCTCTTAAACTGAAAACATCCCGAGATTTATAACAGTCCGGACAATAAGTCACTGGGTCATGGATGGGGTGATCAGCGCTGGGAATGTACATTTGCGTACCCCGTCTAATGTCTCATATACACAATACACGTAATAAGGGTGATGATCCGCACCTATACGAGTGCTGTATTTGCGGGAGGGGGCGATCGACTGGTCGCTTAGGTCAAATAATGAGGTTAGAAAAAACAACTGGCTTTCCAGAATCGGTCTCCAGAGTGGCTCTTCCCAAAGTGTATGCAGAATGATGGCGTGAAAATATATACTGTATGTGGTACGGGACTGAATAATCGGCAAGTTGTGTTCGACATTTCGGTCACGAGGCTTGGAATACGGTCAACCCTTACAACTTCATCCGGTGAGATACTGTCATGGTGCTGACGAGACCAGTGTATCAATGCAATGTACAGAATATAATGCTAATTATCATAATATATGACGGACTGTAATACTGTATCATACTGTATGTAAACTCGCCCTATTCGTCGCTACTGTCTATAACATGTGGATAATGTTTCGATACACATAGAAGCCTAGAAGGTGTTTATCGGTACCGGATGAGTCTTACCTTGTCCATGTGTTACTGTTAGACGATATAAACACAGCACACATGAGATCGCGACTGCAACACATCGCGGCATGGGTATATTGTACATATCGGATATGTTGTTCCATTCGATAGATTTAGTGCATTATGCTAATAAGGACTTAGTGTGTTACACTTTACGATTATAGCCAACTGTTTATAGTGTGTCTATAATGTCGCAGTATTCAATCAAATCATGGGCAAAGGTCCATACCAGCAATGAATTACCATATATACTAGCAATAAGCTAACGGAGCTAACTGTCGAAAGAATATCTATATTATTTACTTAGATATGTCGAAATCTTGTAGGATAACTTTATCATACAACGGACCGACCATACATACTAATTTGGTCGTTTCGGTTAGACACGTTAACAGCAAATCCGTTACGTACCACTGACAGAATTAAAGGATGACTCCGTTACGGCGTCCGAAACAAAAATATTTGACACGTTTTTAGTTGTGCTACGATCAGTTGGACCCAATGAGTTGACTTATTAGCACACTCACAGGGAATTTGAGAGATCCTGATCCTGGATTCGACTGTTAATACATGAACAAACCGTTGACAGTTGTCTTGCGTGTTTTCTCACTACGTATACCTTCACATGGCCGGTCGTATACAGCTGAGTATACATAGCACGTCAATAATGTCTTTAGATGGCTTTGATATAGAACGGAAACAAACGCACAATATCTACGCAAAGAAGGACAGTTTTTGTGATGTAGGCCTATAACGTGTATTCTTTCATATATTGCTCAAATCAATTAGGTCTACATACTTAGAGTTCAATACATTACAGTTATGGTAATTTTGACTGTTTGTACTCGACGAATGTGGCTCACTATTTGTCAGTGTCACATTTCGACTTGGAACTCCCCCTCCCTACACCACCCCGATTCTCAATCTGCTTACTACGATGTCGTGAGGACACTTTTGTCTCTTCCGCTCTATGACTATCTGTCTGTCTGTCACCCCGGAGATGATTCGACCACCCACCCTCTCTGCCATCGCCACCAGTCCCTTCCTCACCTCCCGATATACCAGTCAGTTTTCCGGATGTGACGTCATGTTTCCCTACTGAGTCGTGCTCTTGTGAAGAAGATTGTTCCTCCGTCACGTGACTCACGTCCGTCAATGGACCAGAGGTGTCATCTGCCCCTGTATTTTGTGCTTCACCATTCCCCGTTTTACCCGTGGATGTGGACTCGCGTTTCCTCTTTTTGTGAATGACGAACGCCACAGCAGCGATAACAGTGATAACCACAGTGATGGCACCAACAATGGCAATGACCGACGCCACAGTCAGACCGACGACGCGTGGAGATACTGTCGATCCTTTAGCTGCAACATGAGGTAATTCAGAACGTTTAAAGTTATGGTACACACCTTAAGTTATGTTACACATCTGACATTAGTAATTCGTTTAGATCAGTTTTCAACGAGATGTTAGTCATTTGATAGCTTAATTCGCCGTACTAAATAGAATGTATTTATGAGTTAGGGCCTACTGGAATTAGGCCTATATTTGGAAAGAAACACCTGCTTGCCTCCACTAGTTCAGTGGCTAAATTACGCATATATATATGGGGAGTGACCTCGACGGGGTAGCTTTCTTTGAAATTCTGATGGCTTCTGTCGACGCTGTCTTCGAGTCATCGAAGATGAATAACCCTGCCCACGTTCAATGGTTTCTTCACCACCGTCCACTTTTGACCACTTTAGGTCTCAGCTGCGTGTACCAGCACTTCCAATGTGCACCACTTTGATTATACACAGCAAGACTGCATGCACCAATGTGATATGCACCACCATTTAAAAAAAATCTCAAATTCAAATTACATCAACAATATTCCAGTAGCAAAAAAAAATAATACGCCTAAGTACGACGTCTCATGCTCAGTATTGTGAATAGTCTGTATAAGTTTCCCGCTATATTATATAACTTTGTAACCTAAGCTAACTAGACTAGGCAAATTTTAACTAAATAAATGGGGGTAGCCGTAATTATAGTCTATACTAAAATATACACAAAGATGTGATAACACACTTTAAAGACTAACTATAAGAATACAGAAATTGTGACACAAGCTTTCGTGTACAGCAGTACACTTCATCAGGTACACACGTGATGAAATGTACTGCTGTACACGAAAGCTTGTGTCACAATGTATGTATTCTTATAGTGTTGCCAGATCTTTGTGTAAATGTTAGGTTGTGAACTAGAAAGTTTTCCATAATGTTTAATTAACCAACCTAATGAAATTACATGAGAGTAAGAAGAGACGAAATTGACCTTTATATGATAGAATAACGTACTACCTTTCGTATAGCCTAGCCTACAGGTTGCCACAATATAAATGTAAAGGTATAACACCACGTACAGGTTGAGGAAGTGGCCGTGGTGGTGGAGGTGGTGGTAGTGGTGGTGGTGGTGGTGGTGGTGGTTACGCGTTCTGAAATGTCCAACAAACACTGCATAGCAGCAATTATATATAGCACTATAACGTATACAAAGAGTAGAAACTAATGCTTATTTTTTGTTCCGTGGGAACACATCATGTGTGTAATATGATACTACTGTACTGAAGACAAAGACATGCGGACAGATTGAAAGGTATGTGGGGGAGAACATGCAGTGAACGTATTCAAGCATTAATTGTTATCACTTATCATTATCCGAAAATGCCTTTCCTATGAAAGCTGATTAGACCGAGACCATGTGTATTTTTCAGCGGTACGCAGTAAAGTCTGAAAAATGAATGTATTTGCGGCACTAGAATAAAGGGGCGGCGTTTCGGGTGGAGTGACGTATGTCGCCGAAACGCGCGGGAAAATAAGCCGATTTTATTGGTCAGTAAATTCGTGGCGAATTTTGATTAGTTGATCCGCCGCTGTCGCGGCAACTCGTGTATTCTCGTGTCATTCTAAGTCGAACCGTGGTCACGTCGAGACGTATCTAAATTTGTGGCTATACATTTTAGAAAAATTGTGTTTAGTGTAAACATTTTTGTTGATAGTTGTAGGCTAGGCTACCATGGAAGGATTATCCCAGGACCAATTCTTCGCTAAGATTGGAGACATCGTCACGCACCAGGTCTCAGAGTTGGAGAAGCGTCTGACTTCGTCCCAGAAAGATATATCTGAAAAACAGTTAAATAAGATCGAAAAACTGACTGAGAATCACGAATTCAAGAGCAAGGGAAACGAAGATCAGTACAAAGTCAACAGGAGTGTGATCGCGGCCCTCAACGACGCTACAACTGCGCTCAAACAAAATAACGTGGAGGAGGCGACAAACAGCGTTAATAAAGGTATGGACACGTTAATGCTGAGACAAAAACTGATTAAAATTGCTGATAGTAGCGACGGAGGGTGGCGAACGGTAGCCGAGTACAAATCAAACGAACTGGCCGAAAATTCAGAAGATGAAAAGAAGATACGGAAGGCGGATCAGCGCGCATCCAGCAAGCTCAAGGCCGACAAGCAGAAGAAGCAGAAGAAGCTCCCGTATGTACCAAGGACAGCCACAGTCACGCGAGCGGTGCCGGTGGACCAGGGTCATGTTCTGGGCGGTGGCAGCAGACCAGGGCGGTGTTTCGCCTGCGGCAAATTGGGCCATTGGCGCAAAGATCATGTGGGGGCGAATGTGGTGAAACGGCCAGGATCTGATAATCAGATAAGTGATAATTTAATTAGGCCCGTAGATTATGAGGCCCTTAGTCAGGGCCAGGTTTACAATGTGGGTGTCATTACACCCGGAAATGTCAATGACACGGGAGGCTTATCTGGTGACATACAGAAGCCTAGTTTGTCGGACGACAACGGGAGTAAGCTACAATCACCAGCTGGTAGCTTACATGGTCACTTGGACCAGTGGACCGCCATATCGGCTAATACTAATGTTTTAGACATTATTGAATCAGGCTATAAAATTCCATTTTATACGGACCCCCCAAGCTGTGTATTAAACAACAACAAGTCTGCCTTGCAGCAAAATGCATTTGTCGTTAGTGAGATAGGTAAACTATTGCGACTGGGGTGCGTTTCCGAGGTGAGTTCTCAGCCTAAAGTCGTTAATCCGTTAACTGTAGCTGACAACGGCAGTAAACTTAGGCTTGTTTTGGACGCCAGGCATATAAATCCGCATGTGTACAAGTTTGCACATAGGTTTGAAGGCTCTGATGTGGCTTGCCAGTTATTTTCGCGGGATGATTTTTTATTTTCATTTGACTTAAAGTCCGCATACCACCATCTCGAAATTTTTGATGACCATCGAACTTATTTGGGGTTTTCTTGGATTATCGACGGCAAAACTCGATATTTCATTTACAATGTTTTACCGTTCGGGCTATCAACGGCAGGCTATGTTTTTAGCAAAGTGTTGAGATGCGTCGTAACGCATTGGAGGGCTAATGGGCTCAAAGTTATTATGTATCTGGACGATGGCATCGGATGCGCAGGAAATTTTTCGGATGCATTTGCATCGAGTTGCCGAATCAAAGCGGATTTGACGTCACTTGGTTTTTTAATCGCCGAAGATAAGTGCGTTTGGTATCCAGCGCAGCGTCTGACCTGGTTAGGGTTAGTGTGGGACACACGCTTGGGCAAGGTGTTTGTCACCGATAAACGCATGTCGTCGTTGGTTAGTGGGCTTAAAGGCGTATTGTCGCATTTGAACGGCAGCAGTACGATGCAGGTGAAAAAGCTAGCTTCCGTTGCCGGCAAGATTATATCTATGCATGTCGCATTAGGTCCCGTCGTTAGGCTTAGAACGCGTAGTATCTACGAGTGTATGTCCTACGCGGCGTCTTGGACTTCCGTCGTTTTTGTATCAGAGTTGGCGAAATCGGAATTGGTTTTTTGGCACAATCGTGTTCACGAATTGAACGGCGTTTCATTTTGTGCTGATATCGCGGCGGACGTTCGAAGCATGCGCACTATGTACACGGACGCTTCAGACACCGGTTATGGTGGTTTTGTCGTGGGCGACGCAAGCGAAGTTTTTTCTTCGTGGAATCTCGATGAGAGCGAGGAGAGCTCCACTTGGAGAGAGCTCGAGGCTATTCGCCGGGTCTTTTTAGTTAAAAAAGACGGCCTTTTTGGCAAGACAGTACGGTTATGTACTGACAGTAAAAACGCAGCCCACATCGTTAGTGTGGGGAGTAAGAAACCGGGTTTGCAGAAAATTGCCATCGATTTAGCAGACGAGAGCAATGGTACGAATTTTACTCCCGTTTGGGTACCAAGGGCAAACAATGTGAAGGCGGATCGACTGAGTCGTAAAGCGGATGTGAATGATTGGTCGATTAGTCACGATGTTTTTTCTAAGTTAGATTTGGCATGGGGTCCGCATGTACTTGACGTTTTTGCTTCCGGACACAATGCAAAGTGCAATGTTTTCTTTTCGGAAAGTTATTGCGAGGGTACTTCCGGAATCGATGGTTTTAAGCAATCATGGGTAAACGGATCGTGGTTAGTGCCGCCACCCAAGCTTGCTGCCAAATGCATCAAGAAGATGAGTAAGGAGTGTGTTGACGCTACCCTGGTGGTCCCTCTTTGGAAGTCTGCGCCGTTTTGGCCACTATTATGCGTAAATGACGATTTCCAAACTTTTGTCAAAGAGTCTTTTCCTTTTAGCTCGTCGAGTTTAATTCCCAGTTCGGGAAGAAATGGAATATTCGGATTGGAGGGATCGACGCATGAGATGATTGCATTAAAGATACGGTTTTAGTCGGGCGGATGTCAAAGAATCATCTTTATTATGTGTTTTTTCACAGAGGATGCATATGTGGGTGACATGTCGCGCCAGTCCCGAATCTCGAACAAACGGCATACAACATGGCCTATTTTTAGGCTATATGTTTTTTGTTAATGAACATACAAATAATATTCCGTTATTTTACCCTCAGGCAGTTTAGCTGATGTGACGAGTGCGGCAATACGAAATCAAATCGAGCATGTCGGGGGTAACGCGGCCAATTTCCAGCAGCTGGGATCTCTCATGTCGGATTTCTTGACAACTTCACGGAGTTCCAGTACATGTACGTCATACACGCGTCATTTCAACAAGTGGATCAAGTTTGCCGAGGACAATCACGTATCGAGTCTTCCCGCCGATCCGATTCATATAGCGCTGTACGTTACACATTTACTTTCTACTGGAGTATCAGTTGGCACTATTACTCAGATGCTTTGTGCTATGAAGTGGGTACATAACATTTCTGGTTTCGATTTATCACCAATGCAACATGGAATAATCAGTAATTTAATAGAGTCGGGTAAGAGGATGCCGAAACCCGCGGTTGTGAAGAAAGAGCCGATTTCGACTGAAAATATAGTGAGATTATGCGACATGTATAAAAGTTCGAATAATTTGACCGTTGTTCGCGATCTTTTGATGATTGTTTTTGGATTTGCCGGTTTTTTAAGATACGACGAAATACGTAATATTTTGTGTAAAAATGTGACTGTATACTCGGAATATTTGGAAATTAAAATTGAGAAGAGCAAAACAGATCAGTATCGTCATGGCGACACAATTGTGGTGGCTAAGGGATCCACTTCGGCATGCCCTCTGGTTTTATTTGATAGGTACGTCAATTTGGCAGATATATCTATGACGTCAGACCATTATTTGTTTAAGCCTTTGCATAGTCATGGTCGCACATCATCATGTTTAATTAAACAAAACAAAGCTTTGAGTTATAGCAGGGCTAGGGAATGTGTGGTGGCGCGATTGCGCGAGGTCTGTGGGCAGGCTAACATAGGTCTACATTCGTTAAGGTCGGGTGGTGCGACGTGTGCCGCTAACTCGGGTGTTAATGAGCGCTGTTTGATGCAGCACGGACGGTGGAAGTGCGAGCGGTCAAAGGATGGGTATATAAAGGACAGTATTGACAGAAGGTTGACGGTTACTCAGTCGTTGGGGTTGTAACATTTGACTGTATTATGTCATTGATATGACTTGTGTATAGTACGGTACACCAACATGTTATTTACCGCATGTTATATAATTATGAACGTTATAGGCCTATATACGTATTATGGTACGGGCTAACATATAAACTACATATATAGTAGCCTACAGTCGAGCAACGATTTGATTTCGTATTATATATTGGCATAATAATTATTAAAATGTTGTTTTTTCAATTTTGCATTGGAATTCTTTCTTGCCCGTTCTTTGCTTTTTCTAACGGACCGCAGCGACTTATCCCACAAATGGTTGTTTGTGTTTCTTTTATGTAGTGTAGCAAATACGTGTATTTTTCAGCGGTACGCAGTAAAGTCTGAAAAATGAATGTATTTGCGGCACTAGAATAAAGGGGCGGCGTTTCGGGTGGAGTGACGTATGTCGCCGAAACGCGCGGGAAAATAAGCCGATTTTATTGGTCAGTAAATTCGTGGCGAATTTTGA